>PVIH01011634.1:0-68051 GCA_004025045.1 Sigmodon hispidus
CTCTCTCTCTCTCTCTCTCTCTCTCTCTCTCTCTCTCTCTCTCTCTCTCTCTCTCTCTCTCTCTCTCTCTCTCTCTCTCTCTCTCTCTCTCCCTCTCTCTCTTTCTCTCTCTCAGCAGCTATCAATTGGCAATGGCACCTTGCTTGGTGTGGGATTTCACATCCCTTTTCCATGTTGAGATTTGGTGTGACTTGAGGTTGCACAGAGCTTGTGCACGTTGTCAACTGTTGTGAGTTCATATGCCTTGTTATGTCTGGAGGGCACTGTTTGCTTGCATTTATCCACTGCTTCTGGCTCTTACAGTCTTTCCACCCCCTTTCCCACAATGATGCCTGAGCTTTGAGAGTATAAGATGTGACACAGATGTCCATTTAGGGTTGAGCATTCTGAAAGTCTCCTATTGTCAGACAGGAAGGTACATACATATTTTTTGCCCAGACCTTTACTCACAGAAGATGCCTAGAGGGGACCTCATGAGAAGGCCTGCAGGTTGAAATTGTTGTCAATTCTTGATAAAGGTAGAGAGGGATGAGACTTCATTTTTGACAACATTAAAATATTACTGGTGTCATTTTTAAGAAACAACTCACTCTGTGAAATATGTGGATGAATAGTATGATCACCTTGTATGGGTTGTAGACCGTGTAACGTGAGTGTGAGAATATTCCAGAAAGAAAAGACATATATGAAGTGTTATGCAAGAGCTGATAATGCAGTTGATCTAGGAATGGAAAATTAAAAAAAAAATGGGTCCCTCTCTCTGATACAGAAGTAAGAGCTAGAGCTCTGGACTGCATACCAGAGTAAGAGATCTTGCCCAGGCCTAGGATCCTGTGGAGGCAGTTTCCCTCAGACAGGCCCAAGTGGAATTCTTTTGGGGGTTGATAAAGGTACTATTTAGCATAAATTATTTTTCCCACCAGGCATAGTGGCACATGCCTTTAATCCCAGCACTCAGAAGGGAGAGGCAGGCAGATCTCTGAGTCTGATGCCAGCCTAGTCTACACAGCAAGTTCCTGGACAGCCAGGACTACATGGAGAAATCCTGTTTTAAAAAAGGGAAAAAAATCTCTTTCTTGACCTTCTGTTATCACCAAGACTCTAGTAAAGTTCTATTAAACACACATACATACACAGAAAATGTACCTATTTTCAAAATGATAAAAATATTCTCTGTAAAAGCACCTTTGGGTTAACAGAGGTTAGAAAAGTGAAGGAATATGTGAAAAGAATGAATGAATAATAATAAAAAAGTTAAAAAAGAAAAGAATGAAGGAACATATATGAGGATTCTGGAGAGTGGCAGAAATAACTTCCAGTGGTCTATAGACAGTAGAAGAACTATGGGTAACAGCATTCAGTTGTATGTTTAAAAATTGCCAATAGGAGATTTTGAGTGTTCCTAACTGAAAAAATGATAAATGTACACACAGTGTTTTAGCACACTATATACCAAGAATTTCTATACATAAATGTGTACAATTATTATATATGAATTTAAAATATTTTTGGTTGGAATAGCAAAAAGTTGACTAGCTTTTCATCAGCCAAGTGGCTGGAATTCTACAAAGAACAGGGAAGAAGAAAATTACCTAAAAAAAAACCCAGCAATTTCTCAGAGTAGAGGAACCTGAATCTTCAGACAGACTATCCATCAGTACAGCAGGTGACCAGAAAAATACATGAGGAAAGTATGCATCTAGATATATTATTGTGACATTTAAAAACAAAACAGAAATAGATTTTTAAAAGCCTTTAAGCTTCTAGAAGTGGAGAAAACAGGTCACAAACAAAAGTATGAGAATAATATTAGCATAAGACTTTTAATCAGCAACTGTGGTTTAAAAAGTAGTACTTTCAAAAATCAGAGAAATTTATTTCTAACACAGAACTCCAAAGCCAAAGTATATCTGAAATTTGAAGGTAAATTTAACAACTACATTTTCAGACACTCAAAGATCCCCAAATTTATCTTTCTTAAATTACTTAAGCAGGGTAGTAGTGGCACATGCCTTTAATCCCAGCACTTGGGGGGCAGAGGCAGGCATATCTCTGAACTTGATGTCAGCCTTGTCTACAGAACGAGTCTGAGATAGCCAGGGTTACACAGAGAAATCCTATCTTGAAAACAAAAGTTACTTCAAGATGTCTCCAATAAAACTTGGGATTCTTGGATCAGTCAGGAATCTTGGATATGCATAACAGAAACAGAATTCATTAAAGTTAAGGAGGAAGAAGGGACTTGTGACATTATTAGCTGATGCAAGTCTGAAGAATGTGGCTGAGACAGGATAGGAATTAGAAAAGCCAGGCAGGAAGAATCACAGCTAAGGACACATCTATAGGAATAGCCTGGGTAGGAGGCAGCCATTGCAACTGCTTCTCACAGTTGGTCATAGAGTGTGTGATGTTCTCATTTCACATCATAGCAAATGAACTCTGCATCCCCGTCTCAGCTGCTGAGTTTCCTTAATTATCACCGTCAAGTCATGACAGGTCAGGCCAGTGAAGTCTGCCCTTCTTTTCTCATATTAATTTCCCTATCATTCTCAGTTTCTTACTTACTGAGTTAAGTCCCTCTAGTAGCTTAACTATCCTTTCTTTCTCATATTTATTTGGACGCATGCATACCTGTGAAAATACACACTGTAATACACACTTACATAAATGATATATATTATGGTATAGATCTTACTCTGTTTCCCACTTTTTCATTCAACACTAAGCTTGTCAGTGTTATTATGTGTAAATCTAGCTACTGTTTTTGTTTTATATCTTTCCATCCAATGGAAACTCTATAGTATGCTTATCTATTCCCATTAAGATGGGACACCCAGGGTGATTCCATGTCCTCACTACCTCAGAAACTGACACAACAAACAAGCTCAAATATATTTCCTTAGAACCTGTGTGACTTTGTCTTGGAATATATGTACAGGACTTGGACTGCTAGATCATACAATGTTTCCACAAGGGGCAACCAAACACCTCTCTAGAATAACTGAACCAGTTCTCAGTCCACCCACAGTTGTCTTTTCCTCACATCTTTATCAGCACATGAGAATATTGAGAATTTTTACACTTCTACCACCACTGTAGTAATTTCTCACTGCTATTTTAATTTTTCATTTATCTAATTATTAGCAGATTTAAAAATCTCAACATGTTCAAATTTCCTGTTGTGTAAATTACCACTTGAATCCTGTGTCCATATATCTATTGAGTTGACAACCTTCTTAAAATTTTCTTTGTTTTAATTCATTTTTATATTTATTCTGACACAAACTTTTACGTTGTAACCTAGGCTGGCCTTGAACTCATGGAGATCACCCTACTTCAGTCTTCAGAGTGCTGATATTACAGGATGTACCACCATGTCTGGCTTTACCTCTTGCTGATTAACCCTCTGTTTTACACACTGCAAATTCATTTTCCAGTCTATTATTATCTTACTTTGTATACTCCTGGCTCCTCTGTGTTGCTGGCACCAGAGTCAAATTTATGAACATAGTATTCAGGGTTTGTTGACTGATGGGCAGGAAAAGGAGAAAATTTTGACCATCTTTGCTTGCATAGTAGTAAATGGGAGCCCTACCTACCACCAAGCCATCCATTAGAAGGTACCCTAATTCAGATGTTGTGAAGCCACTGGAGTGCACTCCTTCAGTTTTCCACCATCCATATATAGTCTTTTCTCTATACTTAGACCCTGGAAAAATACTCCCTTTTAATATAGAATAATACACCCAATATCACCAAATTTGCACTTCTCCTTCCTAGAGGAAGGCGATCAAGAAAAAAAAATAGGATGTTTTCAGGTATAAACAACAGAAAACACAACTCACTCAGGCTCAAATGGTAAATGCAAGTTATCGACTCACTTGATGGACCATAGTTGGGGAGATGACAGGATAGTGTAATCTGGAATATGGTTTCATTTCTCTGTGGCACTCTTGCTCTTGCCTCATCTACTTAACAGCACCACCCTCAGGTAAGTATTCCATGTGTTCAAAAAATAGTTAGCAGTAACAAAGGGGCTGCATGCTTTTTGTTCCTATACAGGGAAGATGAGCCATCTTATACCTCAAAAGCTGAACATAGTCCTAAACCTCACTGTAACTGGATCTGGATCACCTCTGAACCAATCATCTCTTTGACTGGGGGATGAAATATACCTATGAAGACCAATTCTTAGATCTGGAGCTAGAGTCAATCCAAATTCGATAGTTGTAATAAAAGGGACAGATGGAATGAGTGCTGGAGAATAACCACTATAAATATATAAATTAAATAGAAGAAGCTATGGGGTCTAAGACAGATTTTGTCCAACCTGGAAGAACAATAAGGAGATATCCCATGATGGCAGCTGTGCAGCAGCCCTATAGAGCAATCATTCACATGGGAGTAGAAAGAAGGGGGCTGCAGGAGGAAAGGGTTCCCAAGAAAAGTGGGGGAGGGAGACTTCAAATGATTAGTAATCCTTGGGGATTTGGAATAACTTAATAAGATTATTATCAGATAATCAGATAAAATCAGAGAATGCAAAGAAAAGAAAGCAGTTAAAAACTCCAAGGGTCCACGAAGTGGTGGTACATGCCTTTAATCCCAGAACTGGGGAGGTAGAGGCAGGTGGATCTCTGTGAGTTGGAGGCCAGCCTGGTCCATAGAAAGTGTTTCAGAACAGCCAGGGCTATTATGTAGAAAAACTCTGTCTCAAGCCCCCCTTCCCCGAAAGAAAGAAACTCCAAGGGTCTGAAACTGTATAAGAAGAGAAATGTAGGCTGACAGGATGGTTCAGTCCATAAAATGCTTTCCTTGCAAGTATGCAGATCTGAACTGGTTCACTAGAGATGACATTTTTAAAAAAGAAGTTAAGGTTGGTGGTGTGCTCATTTGTTTGGTAAAAAAAAATGTGTATTTAATAAAGTTTGCCTGAAGATCAACTATACATTTGTAATCCCACTGCTCGGAAAGTGGAGACAAGTGGATCCCCAGGGCTAGCAGCTAGCAGGCCTAGCCTATTTTCTGAGTTCCAGACTAGGGAGAGACCGTATCTTTAAAAATAGTGGATGGTACCTGAGGAACAGTGCCCAAGGTTATCTTATGGCTACCACACACAAGTATACACACATACACACTCAAACATGAACACTCACACTCACAAAATTATGTAAATAGCATGAATAGTTTATTAATTCTTTAGAATGATCAATTGGCAAAGCATGAATGAGTTAATTGTGGTCACAAATAGAACGTAAATTTTATCAATCTTGTTAATAAAAAGTAAAATAGAAGCCAGGTATATTGGTTCATGCCTTGCACACCTTTAATTCCAACACGTGGGAGGCAGAGGCAAATAGATCTCTATGACTGTAAGGCCAGCCTGGTCTACAGAGGCAACTTTAGGCCAGCTAACTGAGAGCTATGTCAGACAACAAAATACAGATGACAGAGGGGTACAGAGATGTGTGTGTGTGTGTGCACACGCGCGTGTGTGTAAATTTGGCGACATAGCTATATTGAGGGCTTATGAGGGCAGTTGGGTAGTATACATATCAGAAAGCCAATAGAAAATGACTAAAATTGATAAACAAGTTGATAAATAGAAAACCTGTGCATTATTTAGAAATGTGAAGATAATTATCAGCAAAATGGAAAACAGAAGTAGACTAGCACATTTACATACAGGTCAAGATAAGTGATCATGTGTTTATCTCTATTTTCTTCTGAGATCCTACTAAAATGATAGTAAAGGTATTATAAAAGTATAAAAACACCTTTATGCTATATTACTATGAGAAAGAGTCTAAGAGCATATCTGTCAACAGATTTCAACAAATTTTCTGAGAGACAGGGATTAAATAGAGAATTGGTGGGGTAGTCTAAATGTAGTTGTGCCCATAATCTCATAGGGAATGGCACTATTAGGAGGCATGGCTTTGTTGGAGTGAGTATGGCCTTATCGGAGGAAATGTGTCACTGTGGGGGTAGGCTTTATGGTTTCTTATGCTCAGAATACCAACCAATGTCTCAGTAGACTTTGTTTCCTGAAAGATATAGGACTCTCAGCTATTACTCCAGCACCATGTCTGCCTGCACACCGCCATGTTCCTTATCATGATGATAAAGGATTGAACCTCTGAAACTATAAGCAAGCTACCTCAATTAAATGTTTTACTTTGTAAGAGTTGCTATGGCCATGGTGTCTCTTCACAGCAATAAAAATCTTAACTAATACAATTGGTGATTGACAAAGCATGGTAGACGAAGCCACAGACTGGAATATGTGTAAAAGTGGTGCCTCTGAGAAAAAGGTTAGCCTTTCTTTGCAGAAAGTTTGGAGACTTTGGGTCTTGACAATACTAGGTATGACGAAAGGTGGGAGTGAGATGTGTGACTGAATACAGGGATGTTAGTGGGAAGGCTGTATGCCCAGCTATATAATCTTATGTATAATGCACAGTAGCTGGGTCTCAATTCATTAGGCAAAGACAGGGAGGGGGGTCTCCTCAAAGGAATGGAACCATCTCAGAGACAGGATCTTGGTGTTCTGGCAACCAAGGACTGTAGTATAAGACTCAAAACTCTTCTTCTCATTCTATGAAAAGTCTGTCAGTTTGCCTAGCCACTCCCTACCCCAAACTTCCAATAAGATTTCCATTGCTATATTTTTTAAACTTTTACTCATTCATTTTGTTTGACTATTCCATACTAATATAGAATATACTCTGATTGATCTCTCTCACACACACTCTCTTATCTCCCTTTCATCCTTGTTAATATCCCCTTCCAATTCATGTTAGTCCCTCTCTCAAATTCATGACTTTTGGTTTGGCTTTTGATTCATTTTCACCAGGATCTATGTGGCCACTTCATTGAAACTATCCATTGGAGTCTGATGAGGTTAGTAGTGGATATACAAGTGAAGGCAATGATTTCCCCTGAATCTATCAGTAAGAAATAGTCCACCAGTGTAGGCTGAGGCACTCTTCAGTGCCTCCTCCAATCATGCCCATTTTTATGCAGAATCAGTGAAAGTATCTTCAGAAGCTTGGAATTTGTAATTACAATGGTCATGGATTGCCTATAAAAATGACATTTTATAGCTCTTCTCTTTATTCTCTGGCTCTTACATTCTTTCTATCCCTTCTGAGCTCTACAGATAGCAATATAATCACTGTATCCACCACGGCTCGCTGGAAAGATAGTGTCTCAGGGTTTCTACTGCTGTGATGAAACACCATAACCACAATAACTCTTATAAAGGAAAGCATTTCATTGGGAGTGGCTTACAGTTCAGAGGTATAGTCCATTGTCCTCATGACAGAAAGCATGGGGCCATACAGGCAGACATGGTGCTTGAGAGACATCTGCGAGTTCTGCATCTTGATTCAAAAGCAGCAGGAAAAGACTGAGATACTGGGTCTGGCTTGAGTATCTGAGTCTTCAAAGTCGCCCCCCACCCCAATGACACACTTATTCCAACAAAGCCACACCTACTCCACACCTCCTAATAGTGCCATTCCCTATCAGCCTACAGGGAAGGAGGGGAATTCCATTCAAACTAACACATTTCACTCCCTGACCCAAATAGACTTATAGCCATATCATAATGCAAAAATGTAGTTAATAAAGCTTCAAAAGTCTCAATCACAGTATCAGCACTGTCTAAAAGTCCAGAGTACAAAATCTTCTGAGACTTATGTAATCTTTTACCTGTAATCCTCTCAAAATGAAAAAGCAGATCACATACTTCCAACATATAATGGCACAGAATGCATATCGCTATTCCAAAAGAGTGGAAAATAAGCATAGTGAGGAAATACTGGACCAAAACAAGACCAAAAACCAGCTGGGCAAACTCTAAACTCTGCATCTCCATGTCTGATGTCAAAACACCCTTCAGATCTCCAACTCCTTTCAGGTTTATTGACTGCAATAAACTTCTCTCTTTTGGGCTGGTTCCACTTCCTGTTAATAGCTCTCCTTGGCAAGTATCCCACAACTTTGGCTTCTCCAACATCTTGAGGTCTCCAAGGCAACCCAGGCTTCACCTTTATAGCTTCAAGAAATGGCCACCCCTGATATATGCCTCAGCAGCTTCCCTTTGTTGCAAAGGGAGATTCCATAATCTCTTTTTTTGTATCCTTGACTTAAACTCAGAACCACATGTCCAAAGCTGCCAAGTTCTTCTGCTTGCTGAGGCTGGAGCATGGCTCCCTTGTTCAAATACATTTCCACCCACTTTATCTTTTCAGTGGTTTCCTTCATTGTCTAAACTTGGCTGTCCTTGAACTTGCTGTGTAGACCAGGCTGGCCTTAAACTCTTGAAATCTGCCTGCTTCTGCCACCCCAGTTCTGGGATTAAAGATGTGTGCCACCACACCCACCCCTTAAACTTTAATTCCTTTTCACAAGTTGGAACCTTAGCTGGGGTAGGGTCTTGCCCTGAGGTCAAGACTTTATTTCATCTATCATAAGGCTTTTCTTTAATATTTTTCTCCTTTTGAACACAGAATTCAGATTCATTAAACTTCCCGGTGCTCCTTTTCTCCTAAAACTGTATATGTTCTATTTTTCCTTGATCACTTTGCTCCTTTTGATTATAGATCCACATACGACTGGCCACTGATAACCATGTGACATAATCAATGTTAGGCCATTTTGAAATACCCTCTACCAAAGCTATTAATCCATAGCTCTTCAATTTAGTGTCAGGTAGATTTTTTGGATGAGGGCAGAAAGCAGCCACATTCTTCACTAAAATATTACAAGATTGATTTCTTGTTATTATTATTATTATTATTATTCTCCTCTGACATGTCTTGAGCCAGGACCCACAATTCAAATCATCCACAGTACTGGCAACTCTTATAATGAAAATATTTCATTGGGACTGGTTTACAGTTCAGAGGTTTAGTCCATTATTGTCATAGTGGGAAGTATGGTGTCCTGTAGACAGACATGATGCTGGAGAGGCGGCTGCGAGTTCTACATCCAGACTGGCAAACAGAAGGAAGCAAGAGTAGACACTAGGCCTAGTTTGGGCTTCTAAAACCCTAAAGCCCATCCACAGTATCACACTTCCTCCAACAAGGCCACACCTATTCTGACAAGGTCACACTTCATAATAGTGCTACTCCCCATAAGCTTATGGGGGCCATTTTCATTCAGACCATCACAGAGAAGGTTCTCTGATTAAGGCTAATAGTTCATTGCTACATTCAAGAAAAATTAGCAAAAAAGCACAGATCACAAAGGTTTTCTTTAAAACCACAAATGAAAGAAATATTTCCAAATAAGCAGAATAACTGTGTAGAGAACATGTTAGCAAATGAGTGGCACAGTGGTAGGGATCTAAATCTGTTTTTCACCTCAGATGTTTCAGATTGAAGGCCAGAGCACCATCTATCAGATAATAATTGCTCTACGTTAGCCAAACATCACAAAAGAAAATTGTGGTCCTACTCCCACTGCACTAACAAAGGCCAACAGGGAGTTCAGATTTTCACTCTCACTGGATAATGTGTTACCCTTCTCTTCCCACTGGGGTGGGACAGCTAAAACGCCCATTCCCACCTAGCAATGAGGAACCCCTGGTGGAGATATCCAATGGAGACTGAATAGAGATCCTGAATATTTCTATACCCAGTAAATTAACAAGGCAGAGTCTCTTCTTCCACTGTAATAATGGTGTCTGACAATGGAAGCTAAAATAGAACACTGAAATAAGATCCAGCATCTCATAACACATTAGCTGTCACATGGCAATCGCTCACCATATCCAGAACCAGGAAAATCTCAACTTGAATGAAGGAAACAAACAAAACAATAGACACTAACACCAAGATGACAGAGATGTTAAAATCATCTAAAAAGGTTTCAGAGATAAGGAGTCACCATAAAAATACCTCAATAATTAGGAATAGTCTCAAAACAAAAAATTAGAAAGTGAGCTACTGGGATGGTTCAGCAGGTAAAGGCATGGTGCCAAGTCTGATGCCTGAGTCTGATCTCAAAGGTCTACATAGTGGAAGGAGAAAACTGATTTCCATGAGTTATCTTCTGACACTGTGCAACACACACACAAATAATATACAATGTAATATTTTTTTTAAATTAGCAACTGTTAGCAAACAAGTGAAAACATATAAGGGAAAAAATTATGGAGACTTTAAAACTGAAAAATATAAAACCCCAAATAAAGTCCTCAGTGGGTATGATAATAGCAAAATGAAGGGGACAGAATAAGGAATTAAACACAGAAACACAGATGTTTCCCAATTTGGAAAACAGGCTTAGAAAAAATGAGAACAGTCTTAGGGACCTATGAGACTATTATAAAAGATATGACACTGTGTCCTTAGGGTTGTGAAAGAAAAGGAGAAAAAGTGATATAAACTGTTACATCTAAAGCAGTCAGACTCATACTAATCAGACACCATCAAGACAGGGGATGAGAGCCGAGTGGTGGCACATGCCTTAATCCCAACAACCAAAGGCAGGTGGATCTCTGTGAGTTCAAGGCCAGCCTGGTCTACAGAGTGAGTTTCAGAAGAGCCAAGAACTTGAGAAACCAAAAATAAATAAATAAATAAATAAATAAATAAAACAAAGCTAAAACAACTGGCTATTGGAAAACAGTGCAGAGAGCTGGGTATAGGAACACACACTGTAGTCCCTAGGTTTGAGAGTCTGAAGTAGGAGAGTCACTTGAGCTCAGAAATCCAAAGCCTGATGTCCCCATCACCCATCCTCTACATGATGGAGCAGTGCCTTCGATGTTGAGTGGGAAAATGATATGAAATCTCAAATGTATAGCCAAGTATCATGATAAAGATATTTTCAGATATGTGAAGTAAGACTTTTCCAATAAGAAGTGGTACTCACATGTTGGAGTCAAGCAACAGCTGTCTAATTGGACTTAAGGACCACTCGACAGGAGAGAAACCATGCCTGGTACTGGGAACTGAGTCACACTTTCCATGCTAATATGGTCATGTACCCTAGAAAAGAATCTACTATCACCACTTTGCTAGACCAGCATAATTCCTGACTTCATTCTAAATCCTATTCTAAATCTGAAGATAAATATAGCTACCACCCTCATCAAAGAAGCCTCTCTCTACAGCAAATGGAGACCACCACAAAAAAATCTTAACTGAACACAATGCAGAGATCAATAGACCATGAGGATCCCAGCCCCAACAGATACGCCTCATCACAGCTCCTGCATCTATGGCTCCGGGAACATCATGAGGAACAAGACGGGTTGGAAAGCTTTTGAGAACCAGAACACCAGGAAGTCCTCTGTGAAAAAGTCTCTCCTACAACTGACTGCATAAAACAGACTAAAACAATGGCAAGATCAATAGGCATGTTCATGTAGGAAGGGTGTCTTAGGGTTTCTATTGCTTTGAAGATACATCATGACCACGGAGATTCTTACAAAGGAAAACACTTAATTGGAGTGGATCACTGACAGTTTCAGAGGCTCAGTCCATTATGATCATGGTGGGGAGCACTGTGGCATGCGGGCAGACAAAGTACTGGAGAGGTAGCTGAGAGTCCTACATCTTGCACGCAACAGGAAGTTGATTGAGACACTGGATGATATCTTGAGCAAATATGAGATCTCAAAGCTCACCCCTACAGTGACATACTTCCTCCAATAAGGCCATATACACTCCAACAAAGCCACATTTCCTAATAGTGTCACTCCCTATGAGATTATGGGGGGCAATTACTTTCAAATTTCCCCACGGTATAAAATTTCACAAGTTCTCTCCCCTAGACAAAGATCTACAGGCAACTAACAATGACTGCTAGGATAAGGAGTATTAACCATTCTCATGGATGAGCCCCCTTATTGGTTGTCCAATGTAGAGTGGTGATCCTTCAACTATGTATAGATAAACAACAAAAATGAGCTCAGTAAGTTGTGTTTATATATTTGGTGCATATGCACACACACACACATATATATGACGAAGAAAAAAGAGATTATTAGCTTGAGTGGAGTCATGGGAGAGGAATGGAAGGTAGCTGAGAGGAGCTAAAAGGGACGGGAAGAGGAAAGGAGTGATATCCTTTTTATTCAATTAAAAAACAACAATAACAAAACAAAAGAATTCTATTTTCTAAAAACACTTTTATTTATTTATTTATTTATTTGCCTTGGTGTTTGCCTGGAACTGGAACTACAGACAGTTGTTAGCTGTCATGTGGGTGCTGGGAATTAAACCCGGGTCCTCTGGAAGAGCAGACGGTGCTCTTAACCGCTGAGCCATCTCTCCAGCCCCCAAGAATTCTATTTTCTATACAACCTTTCTGAGAAAGCTATTTGAGGATATAATGAAGAAAATCAAGCAAACAAAATCAAAATTCTAAGCTCTAATAAACAGTATATATAACCATAGAAAGTAGTAAAGAGAATTTCCAAAGTGACTGTCCATATCTGAAAAAGAAATGAAGGCCCGGGAAAGAAAGGTCTCAGCGGGAGGATGGGGACAAAAATCAGACTTAATGGCATATATTTTTTAATGTGTAATTCTTTTTTATTATTTATTTATTTATTATGAATACAGTATACAGAAGAGGGTACCAGATGTCATCGTAGATAGTTGCAAGCCACCATGTGGTTGCTGGGAATCGAACTCAGGGCCTCTGGAAGAACAGTCAGTTCCCTTAACCTCTGAGCCATCTCTCTAGCCCTAATGTGTAATTCTTAATGCAGTGGAGGTTTTTTTTTTTTAAAAAAGAAGGGAATATGTGATAAAGCAATAAGGTGAAAGAAGAAAAATTTGAAGCCAGGAAAAGTAAAAGTTGCTACAAAGCAAAAATTTATTAAAATATATTGATCAGACCTAAAAGAAAGACTAGTTAATCATATTAATAGCTGTATATGGCTCTTTAATTTCTAGAATCATACTATAGACTAAAAAGCGAAAACAGTAATCATGATTACAGAGCAGAATTTAATTTCCTACCATCACTTTGCTCGAGCAGTTTTGACAATATAAAAACACAGATGAGAAGACAAGATGGGGCTGCGGTGGCCGTAGAGAAGGATGAGTAGGTGTCCCAAGTCATTCTCAGCTACAAAGAAAGTTGGAGGCCAACATGGGCTACATGAGACACTATCTCAGACAAAATATAACACATACACCCCACACAAATAAATAAATAAGACCAACCACAATAAAATGGAGTGCTTTGAAGATGGCTGAGGAGATTAAGGCTCGACACAAAGCCTGAAGATTTGAGTACAATCCCTGAATCCACATGGAAGAAGGATGGAATTAAATCCTGCAAATTGTCCTCTGACCACACATGGACTGGGGTATGTGTTCTCATAAATAATTTTTTTAAATTTAAGTTTCAAAATAGATGATTGTCCATATTACAGAAATTGGAAGGTCAATGGAGAAGGTGCTAAAGGAAAGAATATTTTCTTACTTAACAAAGCTCTGATCAAAAAGTAGTGTTCAAGTCAGGTGTAATGGCACATGTTTGCAACCCCAGGACCTGACAAGTGGAGGTTGGAGGGTCAGTGTTCAAGGCCAGTGTCAAGTGAGCTCAAAGCCAGCCTGGGTAATAAGAGACCCTATCTCAAAAGCACCAGAAACAACAACAAACAAATAATTGGAGGGGAAATATTGTCTCTAGTTCATAGAAAAATAAAACTTACATTCAGAATGTTATCCAAAAGTGAAATGAAATTATATTAGAAATAAGAAAGATAAAAATTGAACTTGGTATAAATGAGCTACACTCTCATTTGTCAAAGAATACCAACGTGTGTTGTCTGAAATTGATTGTTGTTTAAAAAAAATATCTACACAGGGAAGATTCTGCAGAGATGGCTCAGTGGCTAAGAGCACTTGCTGTTCTTGCAAAGGACCCAAGTTTGGTTCCCAGCATCCATATCCAACAGCTCACAAGCACCTGTAAATGTAGCTCCAGGGATGGCAATGTCCTTCTCTGGCCTCCTTGGGAACCTGCACACACATATTTGTACACACAGAGAGACATGTACGTACACAAAAATAAAAATTAAAATTAAACTATTGCTTTAAATTTTTCTTCACAGTACAATAGTTAGGAGTTAACAATCAGGGGAAAAAAAGTAACTGAAATTAGATACCAACAGTGAAAGTGGGCAGGGCTGTGGACTCTTGCTTTCCATAAGACTTTCTATGCTAATTTGAATTTTCTAAAGAATGTGCCTGCATTACCTCATTCTTAAAAGAACATTTGAGTTAAAGAAAAAAAAAAACCAGTTTAAAAGCACAAAGGATGCTCCTGCCCGTGAACCCTCTCTGCCCCACCTCCCAGATGTCCTAATCCCTCCAGACTTCATGTAATCATTTGGAAAAATGCAGTCTCTGTCTTACATGCAGCCCCTGCGGCAGTCAAACTGTAATGTTTCACTGCCATCTTCTCTTCCCCGAGCTCAGAAAACCCTTCCTCATTTGGACCAGTTAGAATTCTCCCTATTCTTAAACTCTTTATTTTTTTTACTCTTTTTTTATTTTACTTTATTTTATTAGCATTAGTGTTTTGCCTGCCTGTATGTCTGTGAGGGTGTCAGATCTTGGTGTTACAGGTAATTGTGAACTGCCATGTGGGAGCTGGAAGAGCAGCCGGTGCTCTTAACTGCTGAGCCATCTCTCCAGCCCCTATTCTTAAACTCTTAACTGAAATTCTAGCTAAGAATCTTGGCCTCTAGCAGAACAACTTTCTCACACCTCAAGGGTTCCCATGAGTCCTCATTCATGAATCTAATGATAACACTCAAGTACACTTTATTCACATAAATTAATTAGGTCAGTGCTTAATGCTCCCATCTTCTTTTGTTTTGCTTTTCGAGATAGGGCTTGTCTAGCTCTGTAGTTCAGACTAGCCTCAGCTTCAAAGTGATCCACCTACCTCGCCCCCCTCCCCCAGTGGTGAGGTTAAAGGCATGCACCACCCCTGCCTGGCCACCCCTGCCTGGCCACCCCCAGTCTTCTTTAACACTAGCTGCAGGACTGAGATTCGTAATGTATCTTCTGTCACTTTCCTGTTCAGACCCTCCTACAGCTTCCCAGTTGTTCATAAGAACAAAGCTAATCTTGATTGCATGGCTTCCAACAGTTTTACCATGGCATGGACCAATTCTAACTAGTCTATTGTAACTATACTTACACATCCTCGGCTTAGGCAACTCCTCATAATGTTCTTTTGTCCCTTCTCAGGTAGCAAACACTAAGTCCTCTCCCAAGACTCAGCAGAAGTACACTCTCTTCTGTGAAGGTGTTACTGAGCGATTCCTCCAACCCACCAGACTCCAGGGAGAACCACCCAGTGCTTCCGATAAGCTCGCCCTGCCCCATCTAGACTTCTGTCATATCATCTGCTCCATTTAGTGCATTTCTCTGAGTCACTACTTAAAATGTGAATTTCTGGAGGCCAGGGAACTCAGAGTCTAGTTGAGGGCCTGATACACAGAAAGGAACACAAATGTATGCTTGTAAAGCAGACGAATGAAGGGGGGGGCAAGAAAGAATGGATGAGTAAACTTATCGATGCACAGACTAATACGTTAAAAAATGAATTAGACAAATAGGAAAAAGAAATCCACAAGTAAACGAGTGAGAAGTACATGAGAAAATGAGGGCATGAGGGAGAGAATCAATTCTCACCTTCCTGTCTTGCATCAAACTCACCAGGAAGAACTTCCCCAGTCTTCACACATCTAAATTGCACATGTGTTAACCTCTTTTAGATTATAAAAAACACAGGCACACTTGCATTCGTGATGGGCGTTTAAAGCATCCACAGGGAAACGAGACAAGAAGGGCTTGCTTCAGAGGCAAACTTGAAAATGGCTTTTGCTCCAAAGCAGCCCTGGAGTCTGGCTCATCTTGTCACCCCCTCATTTGAGGCATCTGTTGCTCCTTTCTCTAGTGCCTCCCAAAATGGTGACTCAACTACTTTCTGGCTGTATTTAGACTCCTCCTACTGCTCCTGACTAACTTCTCTCTGCTTCCCTTGTCTCTAGCCCATAGCTTTGACTACCTCACCGCTTCTAGGACTTTCTGTTCCTGCTGTTTTGTGGCTCTTTCGACTTTAGCTTCTATTAATCCATGGGTTCTCTTTTCATTTTCACCTGCAGGTACCCTGCTGCTCCCAGTGCCAGCACTTTGTACCACATGGCTCAAGCTACCAGCTAGCTCCTCTTGTATTTCATCACTTGTGCTGTCTCATGGGTCTTGTATATGCATTCGAACCTTCTGCTGTCTTGTGGATTTTACAGAATCAGTTTGTCTTATGGCCCGTGGTGATACACCATGGCTACTGTTGCTTTAGGCTTCTTTATCCTTTTGGTCCTTGGTGTCTGCTGCTTGATGGCCAGCCTTATGAACTCATGATACAAATATCACACAAGTTATGATGTTTGAAAAGATCTTTTTATGTTATGTATGTGTGTGAGTGCCTGCATTTATGTATTTTTTTATGTTATGTATGTGTGTGAGCACCTACATGTGTATGCCTGGTACCCACAGAGACCAGAAGAGGGCATCAGATTCCCTGGAACTAGAGTTATAGGCTGCCACATGGGTTCTGAGAATCAAACCAGGGTAGTTCAAGAGCAGCCAGTGCTTTTAACTGCTGAGTCATCTCCCCAGCCCTATGACTTATGATTTCTACAGTTTGGCTGTTGCTGTGTAGTTTCCAGCCTCAGTAAATTCTAACTGTTGACTTATTTTGAATATCACAGATTTAACTTCCCTAAAGTACCTATTTTATACATACATTCCATTTGATACACCACTCACATAAGATGGAATCCTTACTTCAGTCCACTTAGTAGGCTACTAGCCAGCCTAGAAATTTGCTCCCTTGGTTCCCATACTATCCCAATCTAGTCATCTATAGTTAGGTCTGTGAAGTCACGTAATATATATATATATATATATATATAATTGGCAAGCATTGTTTGTTCTGCTTATATATCAACTTTCAAAGCTCAATCTAAGTTCCACTTTCCTTACCATTTCTACCTCTCTTGATTAGAATCTGGGTTCCACTTATGGCTCCAATACTTACTAGTAATAGGACCTTTGGGAAATTAATTTCTCTCTAAGGGCCTTAGAATTGACAGTCTTTAAGTTCCTTTCTAGATTTGATAAAATGGACATCTCTATATGCTTTGGTTAAAGAATGTATCTTACCTGGGGAAAAACTCTCACAAATACTTAAGGGAGGAAAGAGAGAGTTGGAGTCCTGGGTGAGAGGAGTCTCAATGCACACAGGAGATGCTCAACCAAAATTTATTGAACTGGATCGGTGAATCCGTGACTGGGGATGTAATACATAGAATGCTTGACCTGAGGGGTGAGTTCCAGGTGCTGAGGAGGCTAAAAGAGGATTCTGATTCAGAGACAGATGAGGAAAAGACTATATCCTCAGTCACCAACCACATCAATACTCAAGTCATCAAAGTACATCATTCTGAAACTTAATGTGTCTGGATGTTTTGTCTGCATGTATGTCTGTGCACCACATGCATGCCTGCTGCTCACAGAGGCCAGAAGAGGGCACTGGATCCCTTGAAACTGGAATGAAAGTTTTCTGTGCTATGTGGCTATAGAGAATCAAACCCTCATCCTCTGGAAGAGCAACCAGTGCTCTTAGCTACTGAGCCTCTCACTTCATCTCTCATCATATTCAATCTATTTCCACGGTCCTTATCTATAGTAGACAGCCTGGTCTTTTCACAGTTCCTAATCTCCACCCTCTTCACTCATTCATGCATTCATCCACTTGAAATCTTACCGAGTGACTTTTGTCATCAGGCATTGTGCTTTCTATAGGGAATATGGCAGTAAACAAGCTATTTCCAGGCCCACCCTTGTGGTTTAGTGTATTGAGACAAAGTAAAAGCCATTCCTAAGATGCTGACTGAAAAGGAAACTGCAGCCACAGGTGCACAGCACATGAACATCTAACCCAATTCATTCCCATCCAGGCTGTCTTATCTCTGGCTCTGAAGTGTCCTCTGCTTAAAACTGGTTTTATACACCTCCTCCACCCCCAGTCTTCAAGCTACAGTTCCTAAGTCTGTAGGACCCTAGTCACTTGGTGAGTCATGAAACTGAGGACTTACCCCACATGCTGTAGTGGAAGGCTTGGAAGTTGGAACCCATAGATGGCCTGTTTCTTAGGTACAGCAAATATGGGAACTATAATGTCCTCTAAATTCAAATTCTAGAAGGATATTTAAAACTGCTTGTTTGGTGGGCTGAAAAGATGACAAAGCAGTTAAGAGCTCTGTCTGCTCTTCCAGGGGACCTATGTTTGATCCCTAGCACCCATATGATGGCTTATAACTCTAGGGGATCAGATGCTTTCTTCTGGTTTCTGTGGGCATATACATGGTGCATTGGTAGGTAAAACACTCATACAATTAAGATAAAAATAACATTAAACATTTTAAAAATCATTTGGTTCCTGATTACCTTTATCATTTTTGATTTTTCTCACCTCTGCAATCCTTATGCTTCAGTGCTCCTAACTGCTGTTTCTCTTCTCCAGATCTTCACACATAACATTGTCACCGCCTGGAGTTCCTTTCTACTGGAACTAGTGAATTCCTATTCAAATCTCAGTTCAGGTATCACCTCCTGGGCTGGAAAATGTCTTCTTCGAATCTCTCTCAACATCCTTCCTCTGCTTTTGACAGAGCCAATTACCCAAGGTGCTTATACATTAGCTTCTAACTAGACAGTGACTTAACTACTCAAAGGTAGCATAAATAATTGACTCATCTTTATATTCTAAGTGTGCAATACTAAGATTTTTCAGAATGAAATCTCTGATATGAAATGAAGTGTGAAAAATACTCAACTCCTTAGACCAAGGTAATCGGCTTAACCTAGCTCCTTCTAAGGTGCGTGGGATTCTCCCTGGGTTCAGCTTCAGTAGAAACACCCCACAGTATCCATTAGAAAGCAGTGAGCAAGAAGCAAAGTGTAAGTCTAGGCTTGATCACTAGCCCATTTGGGTCTGTCTCACTTTCCTGATTCTGAGGACTCCTTTGAAGCACATGTGTTCCAGTGTGCCAGGGCCATAGTCTAAGGCATTTCATGTAATCCTTTCTATCCCATAACGGAGAGGGTTAGTTATCTGGGTTATTATCCACACCTACTGAATCATATTTCCAGAGGTGGGACCAGAGCAATTTATTTTTGAAAAGCTCCACATCCTTTGGAATGTGGGGGTGTAGAAGGTAACTGCTGATTTTCATTTTGAACCCTTCAGTACTATTTTAATTTTTACCTGTGTATATATTGCTTTCATCTTTAAAAAAAAAAAAAAAAAAGGAGGGTGGACTTCACAAGTGAGTCTGACGTATAACCAAGGCTGTTAACCATCTCTGCAATGGAAAAGCACTGGAATGAATTAAAGAAAATCCTGGGTTCTGGGACATTTAACCCCCTGTGGGGGAGGGTCAGTTTTCATAAGGCATAGAGAATAGCAACTGCTATCTATCTGTAAGAGCCTGGCAGTGGTAGCATACTCTTTAATCCCAGCACTTAGGAGGAAGAAACAGGTGTATCTCTGTGAGTTCTAGGACAGTCAGGGCTACACAGTAGAACCTTGTCTTGAAAAACCAAAACCAATATGCATATACATATAAATATGAAAAAAACTGAGGCACATAAGTAACTTGTCCAAGTTTTGTTTTTTTTTTTTTTTTAAACTTTATTTATTTATTTATTTGCCTTGGTGTTTGCCCGGAACTGGAACTACAGACAGCTGTTAGCTGCCATGTGGGTGCTGGGAATCGAACCCGGGTCCTCTGGAAGAGCAGACGGTGCTCTTAACCGCTGAGCCATCTCTCCAGCCCCTTGTCCAAGTTTTTATAGCTGGAATTAGAACTGAGTCTGATCCTTAAACTGCTGGCACATGGACCAATGGTGGTATGTCTTTGGTTAAACTCAGGATTGTTTAGTCTTGCTTTTTCAGTATGTATCAAAAAACTACAATCAGTATCATGTCAAACCTTTGATTCCATGAGTTTTGTATGCTTATATGTATACATGGGCATATGTGCAGGTCAGAGAACTTGCAGGGGCTGGGTCTCACCTTTCACTTTGTGGGTCCCAGGGATCCAACTCAGGATGTCAGACTTGGCAGCAGGTGCCTTTACCCATCAAATCATCTCATCAAACCCCAGTATAATTTCTTTAAAAGAGAGTGAATTCATGTACTCCTTGTATAATCAGAACTTCTGGGTGAAGCTATGGCGGAGCCAATGCCTCACACAGTGAATACCATTGAGCAATCAGTCCCAATTAGACTGAGCAAAGACCCAGTCCCTCAGCAGTCACTACAGCTAAGGAGGATAGTTCCCAGTCAGATCTTAGGATGTTAGGCTGACAGGCCTACTAGGCTTAGTTCCTGACAACCCAGCTTGAGGCCCAAGCAGTTTTCATGGATTGAAAGTACTGGTCTCCTCAGGCTCTCTATTCATCAGATAAACCCTATTTGTGCCTTGATCCTTTCCCTGTAACCAGGGCAGCCAGAACCTCCCAGAAGTGGCAGTTCCTTCTGTCCCCTACAAGGGTCAGAAGCCCTTCCAGGCCCAGGAATAACAAGACTTGTGTTTGGAGGGGCTGGTATCTCATAGTGCTCCACACATGGATTTTTTTAATAATTTATTTTTATTATATGTGTATAGGTGGTTTGCCTGCATGTATGTCTGTATAAAGATGCTGGATCCCCTGGAACTGGAGTTACAGATACTTGTCAACTGCTATTTGAATGCTGGGAATTGAATCTGGGTCTTCTGGAAGAGAAGCCAGTATTCTGAACTGCTGGGTCATCTCTCCAGCACCATGGATAAAGTTTTGAGGGAGAGCTTGATATCATTAAATCCTATGAGGCAGGTAAATGTTAGCCTCATCTTACAAATGAGGGAACCAGGGCAAAGAAAGGTCAAATGATTTGCTCAGCAACAATTAGTTATGTGTTAAAAGGTGGAACCAGACCTATAACTGTCTCTCCCAAGAGCATTCTCTACTCTTTAAATCTAACCAATGCAATTTGTTAAGGTCTGGCTCAAATGTGAGCTTTTCCACAAAGCATGCATGGAATTGATAATCCTCTTGTCAAGGCATTTGTGATATTTGACTAACCAGAGTAATTGGTTACCTTACCATTTCCTTAAAAAAAATGATTTATTTATTATGTACACAGTATACAGAAGAGGACACCAGATGTCATCATAGATGGTTGTGGGCCACCATGTGGTTACTGGGAATTGAACTCAGGTCCTCTGGAAGAACAGTCAGTGTTCTTAACCTGTGAGCCATCTCTCCAGCCCCCACCTTACCATTCCCTTATAATTAAGAACTGAACTGGGAAATAATGGCCCACGTCTTTAATCCCAGCACTTGGGAGGCAGATCTCTGTGAGTTCAAGGCCAGCCTGTTATAGTCAGTTCCAGGACAGCTAGAGCTGTTACACAGATAAACCCTGTATCTGGGGGAGGGGGGTGGTGGTCCCTGATTCAACTCAGTATTTTAAACATAGACCCAGACAAACAGATGGTGCTCATTGTGTGTCAGATGAATATACAAATGAATAAGTACACAAAAGAGTGAATGAGGAACGTTCGGTGACTACCTACAACTCTTGTGAGGTCTTGGGTACTTTTGCCCATCTGCTGTGCTGTCATCCTGTACTCCCACATGGAATAAAATTCAGATTATGCTCCTTTAAAACAAGTGTTCAATATTTATTTTGCAAACAAATCCGTATGCACATAAGCAATCAGACATGTACACATACATAAGAGGGCATGGTGGTGATAATGGGTGGTGGTGATAATGGGTGGTGGTGATAATGGGTGGTAAGAGAGATCCAGGAGATGGACAGAGGGCAGTTCTGGGATCTAGAGAAGAGGGCCGAATTTCAACTACTGTTCATTGGGGTTGGGGTTGGCATCTGGGTACTTGGTTAGGTCGAAGGTCAGGACTTTGCTGATCACACAGTCCCCTTGCTGAAAAGAGGGAAAAATGTTAAGAGAGAATTAAGAAAGGTACACAGCAGTCCAGGACCAAGGGCTGAAAAATCATCTCCCTATGTGTCTGCTCAAAGGCCAGGCAATGAATAAAAAGAGCATTCAATTCCACGAGTCTTCTTTCTTTGCCTACTACACTTTAGTCCTGTCTCCACTGTCTGGCTGCCTCTGCCAGGATGGGCTGGGTGAACATTCAGGGCATGGCTGCTCAGGTACTTATTTTCTACACTCCTCCACCCATCCACTGCTGCTTTCTTTCTTCCAGCCTTGGGGAGTTGGGCAGAAAGAGGAGTGCCTCCTGAGCCCAGCCCACCCTACCTCAGGATAGACTCCAATGAGGCTCTCAGCCTTGGTATAGAATTCCTCCTTGAGAGAGATGACAATGGCCTGGAAGTTGCAAGTAGACTGCTCCTTGATGTAATTTGCCACCTGTGGGAGGGGTATTTAGCAGGGCTCAAGACCTAACACTCCCATTTTCCAGTTGAAGTAATTAGGTAGGGGTAGGGAGTGAGAGAGACTGAGAAAGGGCTATTGATTATCAAAACAAGGATGAGCCAATCTTCCTGGTACATAGAATAGGCAGCAGGAATAGCTAGGCCACAATCAAGAATTGCTTTCTGAAATCCAGCTCCAACTTGGGGCTTTCCTCCTACCCCTCACCTTTCTTGCACTTACCTTGCCAATGTTGGTGTTATCCAAGGCAGCATCAATTTCATCCAGGACGAAGAAGGGGGCTGGCTTGTAGCTGGGAGGGAATGAATAGGTAAGCTAATGCTACAGAAAGAGGGCAGCAAGAAGCATGGGCCAGCCCCACAGCCAGAACAGGGCAACTGCATTCAGAGACCAAAGAACCCAACTCTTCAAACTACAGTGGTCTAGGCCCCTGAATTCCCTCCTCAGCATCTGGCTCTGTGTGCCACTGTCCCCCTATGACCATAAAACACAGGGCCTTTTTCAGGAACTTCCAGGTTAGCTGAGGAGACAACTGTCTTTACTAAGGAGATAGGTCTACTATATCCCAACATACATCACTCTCCAACATGCCTCTCTGCCTCCATACATGCAGTAGCAGGTTTAGCCTTGAATGCTTGCTGGGTTCCTTAGCAAACCTTTCTTTTTTAAAAAAAAAAAAAATTATGTGTATAAGTGCTTTTCCTGAATATATATGTGTACCATGTGCATCCCTGATGCCTACGAAAATCACAAGAGGACACTGAATCCACTGGACTCCTTGAAATTATGGATTGTTCTGAGCCAACACATGGGTGTTGGAAACCGAAACTAGGTCCTCTACAAGAGCACAAGTGTTCTTATTAACCACTGAGCCACCTCTCCTGCCCCCAAACACTACTCATGGCTTTTATACCCTTAAAAACTTTCCCTGGCCCATCCACCCACAGCAGATTAGGTGATATAGAGCACAAAAACAGAGCCAAAAGTGGCTTCCAAGCTATGTCTCTAAAGTGAGTCATAGTGCAAAGATGGCATAGTGTCCAGGCTTAGATTACAAAATGGTGAGCTCTAAAGAAGAGAGAGAAAAAAAAAATGGTGAGCTCACAGTGGGCACCTCAAGCTGCAGCAAGGCTAGTTCCCAAAGTCTCACAAAAGACTCAATAAGCAGCAAGTTGCATATGACAGATTTAAAGTTTGTTTATATTTAAAAAAAAAACCCAAACAGAATCAAAGATAGTCTCTTAATAACCACATTTTCTGAGACTGCTCTGTTTGCTGGCAGCAAGCAGATGCACAGTTCTTTTGAGAGAGGCTTCCTAACTCAACTTTATTGACAAAAACTGTCTCTTTAAGAGACCCTGCAAACACTTAAGTAGAGCGAGCAACTGGCAGGGGTGCTCTACTTAGGAACAATGTAGACCCTAAGATCCCTCAAAGTTAAAATAGTAGAAAGTTTCACAACATTTAATATTGCTTCCTAAAATTAAAAAGGTAAGTGTTGCTCTAATACCTCTGCCATGTTAAAAACCTATGTTTTCTTTGAATTTTTTAACTGTTAATGAGCTAACTGCAAAAGGACATTTGATTACAAAAACTGCTAAGTTAAACAAACATATATTTTAAAGGTATCTTGACTTTAAAAATTGTGTCTAAAGATATGTCAAAAAAAGAGGTTCTGCTTTTGTTTCCACAAAAGGGAAGAACCTGTAGATTGTTTCCAGGCTAATATGGTTTGGTCAACCAAGACTCCCTAAAAACAAACAACAAACAACAAACAAAAAAACAAAGCAACAACAAAAAAAAACTTTGATAAAAAGATATGGTCACATCAGCTTCAAGGCTGTCAACTAAAATGATCCAGTCTCAAGACCCCCATAAGACTGCCAGTGCCCCTCAGTCAGCAAAAAATAATAATTAAAAAGCTATGCCTAGGGGCTGGAGAGACGGCAGAAGAGCACTGACTGTTCTTCCGAAGGACCTGAGTTCGATTCCCAGCAACCACATGGCAGCTAACAACTGTCTTTAATTCCAAGATCTGACACCCTTACACAGTTATACATGCAAGCAAACACCAATTCACATAAAATAGAAATAAATATTTTTTTAAAAAGCTATGCCCAAATTCCCAAAATATTGTTTATAAGTGTTTGTTTTCATTATAAATGGATAATGGTCATAATCTCTTTCTAAAAAGATATAAAAATAATTTAAAAAGGTAAATTATTAAATTTACTTTAATCCAAAAATCAGCTGATAATCTCAAAATATCTTACATTAGTATAGATTTTGGCTTAATACAAATTTAAAGTCAATTTTGTTATATTATACATATATATATTTCTACTCTTGTTTAAGATATTATGTTTATACAATTCCTTTAAAATTATGTGTAATTAAAAAATACAAATTAAGTCACCTATAATAATAAAACTAACTTATAATCATGTTAGTTAAGATTTTGTAGATATACAAAGATTTATTTCAATTAAATAAATAATCTTCAAACATTTCAAAGATCTACAAAATATGACATTTAAAATATTTTAAAAATTTAGACTTTACTGCACAGTGAGACAGATCTGCTCCTGGCAGTACCAATCTACTTCAAGAAAATAATGGATATCAAAAAAACTCCATGTAGAGTTTACTTTCTTTACAACAAAAGTTAGCCATTAGACAAAAGACTATTCTTGCCTCAACTGTCTAACAATATGCTATATAAACTAAACATACAAGACCCATTTAAAAAAAAAAAAACCTCTAAACGTTGGCAAAACAAACCAAGATAGTTCTTCAAGTTCCTGCTTCACAGGAAAAACTGCCAGACATCCTTCAAGACACACAAAAAAGTGACTGACAAACTATGCCAAAATGGGGCTGGAGAGATGGCTCAGCAGTTAAGAGCACTGACCGTTCTTCCAGAGGACCCGAGTTCGATTCCCAGCATCCACAAAGGCAGCTAACAACTGTCTGTAATTCCAAGATTTGACACCCTTACACAGTTATACATGCAGGCAAAACACCAATTCACATAAAATAAAAATAAATATTAACAAAAACTATGCCAAAATGGGCAAAACAGTTTTTCAAATTTCCTGCTTCATTGAAAGGTATGCCAGAGACCCTAGGCCTATAGGTTAAAGATAGATGCCACAATGCTACAAAAAAATTTTGAGTGACTGTCCAAGCAGACAGATGTCATCTCTGTCATTTCTAGATTTTAAAAGTTACTTACACTTCCTGTTTAGTCAGGTAATATTATATCTTTCTGTGGTCTTTGATGTAGTTAAAAATTAAACAGTTATAATTTTCTTTAGTTATGAAAGATATATCAAATATAAAACTTTAAACTCAAAAATCAAATAATATTTCTTTAATTTTGCTAAATACAAATGAACTAGATATTATAACTATAATTCTTGCTTGATAGCTGTTTTGTTATATATAGTTTTGCTATGTTAAAATTAAAACCTTCCTTTTTAAATAGACAAAAAAAGTGATGTGGGATATCTTTCTGTGTGTTGTGAATATTCTTTAATAAAGGTATTGTCTTGGCCTATGGCAGGGCATCTTAGAAATAGGCAAAATCAGAGCATAGATAGGGGAAGGAGGGTGGAGTCAAGAGCAACACCATCTAGCTGCCCAAGAATTAACATAAAAGTAACACAAGTAAGCCACAGGCCACGAAGCAAGACAGATTAATGGAAATGGGTTAAACTGAGATGATGAAAGAGCTAGCTAGCAATATGCCTGAGCCATAGACTGAGTAAAATGTAATTAATACCAACGTCTGAGTCATTTTTGGGGGGAAAAGTGGCTTCAGGCAGGTCTGGACTGCAGAGCTGGGCCAGGCCAGAAACTCTTTCTACAATTACAAAATACAACTCTTCTGTGTATACATACCACCCACACTACTGTCTATGTGTCTGGCTTCCTTTAGTCTGTGAGCTCCTTAGGACAGAGACCACATCTGATTCACCTGTCCCCAAGCTCTCAACAGGGTATGGTATAGCACAGCACTCAAGAAATGCTACCGGGGCTGGAGAGATGGCTCAGCGGTTAAGAGCACCGTCTGCTCTTCCAGAGGACCTGGGTTCGATTCCCAGCACCCACATGGCAGCTAACAACTGTCTGTAGTTCCAGTTCCAGGCAAACACCAAGGCAAATAAATAAATAAATAAAGTTGTTTTTTTTTTTTTAAAAAAAAAGAAATGCTACCAAAGTGATTCTGAATAATCAAACACCAAGTTGTAGGGAGACACATTTAAGCACTACTGGCTTGGGATGGGGAAGTATTAAGGTATGTCAGAAGTCAAAGAGGGCTTCTTAGAGGAAAGGCCTAGAAGTGGAACTAAAACTAAATATATCCAAGAACCAGTAGAGATAGATATGATGCAGATACCAAAATACTTTCATCTATGCAGATCTCTGCATATCCTTGGGCCTCAGAGCCTCTGGTTGCCTTAGCTCTGTCTCTCCACCAACTGCCCTATAGGGCAGAGCCTTACCTGTGGATGGCAAAAAGCAAGGCCAAAGCTGCAACTGTCTTCTCCCCGCCTGACAAATTGTCCATAGGCCGGAAGCGTTTGCCAGGAGCTACACAATTGTAGTTGATGCCATCCAAATAGGGTTCTTCAGGATTCTCTGGGCCCAGGAATGCCTAGGGAAAGGTGAGGGGCATAAGGACCTGGATGTGTGGATGGGCATGGTGATGGGAAGAGAGAAGAACAACTGAGAAAGAATGACAGGAGCAGGTTCCATAAGGGGCTCCAGTCTACCTGGGCACTGCTGTTTCGGGACAGAGCCTTATAGATCTCATCAATGTTGGTGGCCACAGACTCAAAACAAGCATTGAATCGGTCAAAGCGCTCCTTCTTAATCTGTTCAAACGCCTGCTTGGCCTTCTTTGCTCGCTTTCGTGCAGCCTCAAACTCTGCCAGAAAAAAGAGCACACGATGATCTGTCAGTGCCCTGGGTTCTGCCAGGGGTGAGAACCACAACCTGCCAAGAATGACGTTTAAAAGAAAAATCTTGTGACAACCTACATAAGGAGAGAAATGCCTAAAGAGAGCCCCACAAGGATCAGTACCCAGTGAGTTGGCCACCACACAGTCTAGTCCTAGAATCACACAAACACGGATTCCTCCATGAGCTAGCTCTACCAACTATCTTGGCATCATCATTTGCTCCCCAGAAAGCAAGTAGATAATCCCCACTGTTTAGAGTACCCAGAAATTTTAAGTACAAAAGTATGTAAAAACAGGAGCTGGCGTGATGTGAGAGTACACTGTTATCATACCTTCAGTCTTCTGCTCTCATCTAAAACCCAGTCTTACCATCCGAGGTCTCCTGGAACTTGTCTCGGACACTCTCCAGCTTTTCCATGGCTTTCATGTTGGGGGCAGCAATCCGCTGAAGCACACTCTGCTGCTCATTCAGCTTTTGCTGTAGTGTGTTCATCTCTTGCTTGATCTCCTCCTCTGCCTGTGCATCCTGTAACCCCATACCCAGCAACAGTAAGAAGTACCTGACCAAGTCCAGACCACCTGAGAGATAAATGGAGCTTGGGGGTCTGCTCCAATGCAGAAGGCAAGTTCTTTCAAGCTCGATGTCTTCCACAAAATCTAGGTTGAAGTAACTGCTCCAACTATCCCAGGAGATTCTAGATGAATGTGGCTTTCTCACCTTTAGTTCTTCCTCCAGATCCTGTTAACCTATCTGTCTCTGGAGGAACAGCTGCTAGTGGTCCTCTCTAGCCCACGCCATGAGCCAGCTCCATCCCAGAGGGACCTAAAGTTCCTTACAGACTGCTCTGACCTCCACAGTAACTGACTAAGGCAACTCATGCTCTCCTCTTAAATCACTGTATGCATGTATCCACTCAATTTTGGTTTAGGGCCTCTTATAGCTATTGTAAATGCATGTTTCAATTTGTGCCTCACTGCCACTTTTAGTTAAGAACTCCTTTAACTGAATATGCACCAAGAGCTGCTCCTGTAGTCACAGAGTTCAAGGAGCTAACGGAGAAACATGGGTAAGTAAATAATCACAGTAGTGCAGGATGGATGTAAAGACAGTGATAAGTAGTGTTGAATCAGCACATAAGAAGGCAACCCGATTCAGAATCTGTAGTCAGGGAAAGCTTCTGGATGCGTGTGTAAGTTAAAGCCTACAGAATAGAAGATGAAAGAATAGACGTGATTTTATAGACAGCAGAGAACATCACAGGCAAAAGCTGGAAAGGAGGTTCTTCATTGGTTATTCATTGAATTAAAAGCAAATCAGGAATAATCAACTTTAGAAGCCACCCCTTTTAAAGAATCAATATGGTACTCCTAGCAATTTGTATGCATACATGATCATGCTCATGCTGGAGAGGCATGAAGAGAAGTTAGACAAGCAAGGGACAGATTCTAAAAGGCCATACAAAACATACATTTTTATCTCAAAGGAGACCAATGTGATTTAAAGAGTGAGAAGGACATGAATATATTTACATTTTAGAAAGCCCCTGTGGAAACAGAGAAGAGCCCCGGAATCTCTGGATGCTAGAAGACAGCATTAACTCTCAGAACTAACGTTACAGAGTTACAGTTAGCTGTGATCCATCATGTGGGTGCTAGGAACTGAACTTAGGTCTACTGCAAGTACAGTAAGTGCTCTTAGTTTTTAAGCCATGTCTCTAGCTATAAAGCTTATAGTCTAATAAGTTTAAAATGAAAAAAAATCAAAGTGAAGTACTTAATTTCTAAATGCACATGAGTCATAATGAACAATGAGACTGACATAGTAATTAAAAGCCCACAGAGAAAAGCCCAGGACCACATAGACTCAACACTAAATTCTATCTATTATTATTATTACTATTTGTGTGGGGCATAGAGTCTCACTATGTAGTACTGGCTGTCTTAGAACTCACTGGGTAGACCAGGCCATCCTCAAACTCAGAAATCTACCAGCCTCTGCCTCCCAAGTGCTGGGATACCTGGCAAAACTTTAAAGGAAAATCTACCAATACTTTTTAAAACTGTTCCATGAAATAGAAAGGGAAGGAATGTTACCAATTTCATTCTTTAAAGCCAGCCAGCATTACCCTCAAGTAAACATGATGACAAAAGAAAACTATAGACCCAATGTCCCCAATAAACACAGACACAGAATTTTTCAGGAAAGTACTTACAAACTGAATTAAGAACATATATCAAGATTACATATCATTACCTAGTAGGTTTCATCCCAAGGATGCGAGGCTAGTTCAACGTAGGCAATCATGAACTCACAACAACTACGGTGACCTACACAGAGCCACACAAGACAGTCCTTGTCAATCGTCAGTGATGGAAGAGAAAGGTGCTTGGTTGCTCATGGAGCCATGACCCTTACTACTTATTGAGTTTCTGACAGAGGTGAAATCATTTTCTCCAGTTATGTACGTACAGCTGAGACCACCAAACTCCACCAGGTAGCTAGCACCAAATCTGTGTTCATTTGGATAGCCCCAGTTACAAGTCCCAAAGCAAGTAGACATGAACACAAGAGACTTGTACTGAAGTCAGGTGGGTAGATAGAGGCAGTAGAGAGATGGGAGAGGGTGTGAGTGTAAGGCTGCATTATGCACATATGTGAAATTGTCAAATAACATTTAATTAAAGAAACATTAATAATTAGAACATATGCAGACCAAAAAAATGTGATGTAACAATGTAATCTTTTTAGATTTAGATATCTTATGAATTCCTTGAGAATTTCATCCATGCATACAATGTATTTTGATCATATTCACCCTCACTCTTCCCCTTCCTCCTTCTAGATCAATGGCTCTCAACCTGTGGATCACAAGCCCTTTGGGAATTGACCACACTTTCACAGGGTTCACTTAAGACCATCAGAAAACACAGATATTTACAATTCATAACAACAGCAAAATTATAGTTAGGAAATAGCAATGAAAATAATTTTATGGTTGAGGGATGTCAAACTATGAGGAACTAAGTGGTTTAAAAGGGTCATGGTGTTAGGAAAGTTGAGAACCACTGTCCTAGATCCATCTCTACACCTTTATCCCTCAATTTCCTGTCATTTTTATACATTTACACTTTTTATACAATGTATTTTGTTCTTATTTCTTCCCCTCCCAACTTCTTTCTACCCAGTGAACTTCATGTTTTTTCTCTCTCAAAAATAAATAAGTACAACTTTGAAAAGGAAAAAAAAAAAAACCAAACCACCAAATTCCATTGAGTCCAGTATGTTTTTCTGTCCATATACTAATGAGTATGAGACCATCATGGAACATGGTTAAATTTATGTTTCCTTAAAGAAAACAAATGTGGGAGCTTCTGAACCTTTCATGCTGGAATATGTTTTTAATTATGTATATGGTGGTGAATAGTTTATGGATTTGTACATATGAATGCTGGTACCCAGTGGAGGACGGAGGGGTTGGATCCCCTAGAGTTGGCACTACAGATGGTTGAGCTGCCTGAAATTGGTGCTAAGAACCAAACTGAGGTCCTCAGCAAGAGGGATGCATCATTTCTCTAGGTGACCATGTTAGAATGCTGACTGGCCTGATCATATACAGAAGAAACACAGCAGTTGTGGGTGCCTGTGTACATGCGCATAGGTACCTAGGGAAGCCAAAAGTTAGATCTCCATATATGAAGTTACAGGCTTATGAGCCACTCGACATAGGTGTGGGAAAGCAAACTTTGGTCCTATGCAAGAACAGTATAGTATGCACTCAACTGCTGAGTCATCCTTCTACCCATTCATATAAATAATCTTAAGGACAGAAATACATTGCCATTTCTATATAGAGACAGAAAAGGCATTTAACACAGTTCAACATGCCTTCAAGATAAAAGACCCAGAGAAATTAGGAACAATGGAACATACCACAAAACAGAAAAGGCATTTAACACAGTTCAACATGCCTTCAAGATAAAAGTCCCAGAGAAATTAGGAACAATGGAACATACTACAAAACAATAAATGTTATATATAACAAACTTATGCCCAACATTATAATAAATACTGAAAATATTTCCTCTAAATTTTGGAATGAGACGAAGAAGTCAACTCTTTACACTCTTATCCAGCACTGTGCTGAAAGTCTTGCTTAGAACAGTAAGGCTAGAGAAAGCCAAAGGAGTGAAATTACTCATAATCACAGACATGACTCTGTTCTTGAATGTATATACTTTACCAGAAAACTCTTACATTTAATAAATACTTTCAATAAAGCTGCAAGATACATAATTAACAAACAAAAATCAGTAGCTCCCATATATACCAACAACAAATTTCCCAAGAGAGAAATTAGGAAAAATAATGCATGCACGATAGTTCCCCACAAACAAAGTACCTAGGAATAAGGATGTAAAGACCTATACAAAGAAAACTTTAAGGCACATTTTAAAAAAGTAAACTAAAGAAGATACCAAATGACAGAGAGACCTTCCCTGATCCTGGACTAGCAGAATTTATGTTGTGAAGATGGTTTTTATTACCTAAAATAATCTACAAATTCTATGTAATTCCCATCAAAATTCCAACCTACCATTCTTCACAGAAGTAGAAAAAAAATCTAAAAATTATTACAAAAACCCAGAAGACCAAAGCAATCATAAGTAGAAGGAAGACTGCTGGAGGTATTATAAGACCTGACTTAAAACTGTCAGAGGCCCAGTCGAGGAGCTATTGGCAGCTGACAGCTGCTGGGAGAGCCAGCCAGCTTCCTCTAAGGGTGTGAGCTCTATCCAATAGGCTGCTCATACTGCAGTAGAAGACAGCACTGACTTTGTTGGATGGATTTATAAAAAAGAAGGAGGAAAAAGAAAATGACACCCAGTTGGGTGGGTAGGGAAGGGGTGAGTAAGAACAAAATACCCTGCATGAAATTTTCAAAGAATTAAGGGAAAAAAATCTATCATGGAGCAATCAAGATAATCTAGTGATCCAAAAGAGTAAGACAAGAGACCCAGAAAGAAACTCACAGCTGTGGCCACTTAATTTTTTACAAAACACTTCCTTTACCCTAAACAAAAACCATGTCAAAATAGATGAAAGACTTACTTTAAGTCTCCAACTCTGAAAGTGTTACAGGAAGATATAAAGTTACAGGCATAAACAAGAACTTTCTGAAAAGGGATGAAATAACACAGAAAATAGTCCCAAGAACCAATAAATAGGACATGAAACTAAAAAAAAAAAATCTGACAGCCTACACACTGAGAGAAAAATCTTTGCCAGTTAAGCCTCAGAAAGGAAACTGATACCTAGAATATATAAAGAATTACAAAAAGTAAAACACCCAAGCCACAAAATTGCCAGTCAATAAAAGGGTTAATATAATGAACAGATAGTTCTCAAAGGAAGAAATGCAAATGGCCCATAAATAATTCAAAAGGCCTAGCAAGATAGTTGTTCTCTGACCTCCACATGTGTGCCATGTGCCAGTGCATGCATACACAATATATATATACATATATATATACACACACACATATATATAAAATGTTATTTACTGTTAGCCAGCAGAAAAATGCAAGTTAAAACTACTTTGAGATTCCATCTCACCCTCAGTCAGAATGATTATGATCAAGAAAACAAGTAACCATAAATGCTGGTGAGGCTGTGGGAAAAGAGCAGACCTTATTCACTGCTAATAGAAGTGTAAATATTGCCATTAAGAAAATCAATATGGCTCCTCAAAAAAATTAAAGATAGTCAGGCATAGTGAGGTCCACTTTTAATTCCAGCACTTGGGAGGCAGAGATGAAACAATCTTTGTGAGTTTGAAGTCAGATTGGTCTACATATTGAGTTCCAGGAAAGTCAGGGCCACATAGACTGTCTCAAATTCTCTCCTCACACAAATTAAATATCCTTCAACAGAAGAAGGGATGATGAAAATATGGCATGTATTAACAACAAAGTTTTACTCAACTGTTAAGAAAAATGAGACTGTGAAATTTTCAGGAAAATGGATGGAAGTGGAAAGTATTAAATCAGGTGTCCCAGTCTCAGAAAGACAAAGATTCCAATTTTTTAAAAAAGATTTACTTATTTAGTATGTATACTGCATGACAGAAGAGGGTGCTAGATCTCATTATAGATGGTTGTGAGCCACCATGTGGTTGTTCTGGGATTTGAACTCAAGACCTCTGGGAGAGCAGTCAGTGCTCTTAACCTCTGAGCCATCTCTGCAGCCCCAGATCCCAAATTTTTAACGTTTGTTTGTGTGTAAATAAGGGGCGTGAGACTGAGTGGATATAGACTATAAAATCAGAAAGAAGAGCACAAAAAGTGTTGAGAAAAGAAGCACGGAGGAAAGTAACATGTGACATGAAAGTGAAAAGGAGGCTGCGGAGGGAGGAGGACCAAGGGAGGGAGGAGAGATGGGGAGGAAAGGAGAGGACAAAAAACCAAATTTTGTTTAAAAATACCATAATGAAAAAAACCTACACTGAAAAGTCACAGCCATGCCGAATAATAAGAAACAATTTATGGAAAGAAAGAAAGAAAAAAATATTACTTGAAAATCTCTACAAGCTGCTGAGGAATAGTCTGTAGAATAGGCTTTTAGGTAAAAATTAAAAGTATATAATAGTTTACTATTAATTATCTAAAAGGAGATGAGCATATGAACGCAATTGCATGCAAACATAATTGTACTTTAAAACCACGACAAAAGGACAATACAAAAACTAATTAAAAAGTGACCTACTGATGAAGAGAACGGGACAGAAATAAAAACTAGAATTCTCTTCATGTACCATGTTTTATGCTTTTGATTTTAAAACCATATGACCCTGCATAGTTATAAAACTAAAGTAAATAGGAATGAGAAATGTTAGGCAAAAAAATTTACTGGGGAACAAGATGTTCACAAGATAACAAAGCACCACTCTAAAGATTCCTTGCTAATTAATGACAACAAAGATAAAAGTGTATGCTTAGCAATGAGAAACCTGGCAACTGACACTTCTAACTATGGCATTAAACTCAGCATCATTAGGTTATAATGGACAAATTCTGACAGGATGTACCCCTCATGATGAAATGCAATGTACACAGACTACTTTAGCACCTGAGTGCTGGGATTACAGGTATGTGCCCTCACACCTAGTTCTAGAGTTGAACTATTTCAATGTCTGTATTTTCTTCACAGGGTTCAGGAAAAAAAAAAAAAAGAGAGAGAGAGAAAGAAAAACAAAGAAGGCATGTAGTATAGAGGAAAGCCCGGGAGAGAAGCAAGATCAAAGAATGTAAATATGATAAAATTGGGTCAATAACTTGGGTCAGAGTGACAACATAAGGTTGATCCCTGGGACTTACATGGTGGAAAGAGAGAATGGACTCCATAAAGCTGTGCTTTTACTCCACACTCATGATTGCTACTCACACACATCATACATACATAGGCACAATTTTTAAATGGGTTAGGAAACAAGATTTTTTCAGTGAGACATAAACCTAAGGACAACAATGTTAAACTGAAAATTCCATTTTTTCTTTTTTTTTAAAGCTTTATTTATTATGTATACAGTATACAGAAGAGGGTATCCATTTTTATTAGAAGTACCAATATGAACTCTAAATAATTTGATTTTTTCTTTAAATCTACTTAAGAATTACAGAAAAGCTTAGCAGTCAGCTGTCTTGAACACTCTTATGTCCAGATGGTAGTTACTAAACAGTAGCATTTCCCTGAATAAGAGTCAAGAGCTTCTCAGTGAAAGTGCTCATTCCTGATTTGGTGTAAGATATATAGAGGATGAGCCTAGATGAACAAAGACTACAATGGGTTATGTCAAGATGATGCAGAAGTCAACCTGAATGCACTCCCACTGACTAAAGACAGAGCACCAAGGAAAACCACAACAGACTGAACACACCATATGTACTTAAGCTCATAAACTCACAATGACAGGCAACAATTCAGTGGACAAATGCAGAGAATGCCAAGGAAGCAATTCATAACTATGTGAACTGATGAAGAAAGGAGAAACTCCCTTTCCTATATCAAATCATTGTGCCACAGGGTCACCAAGTCATGAGAGAAAACTGCTCTATGTATTTGGGATAATAAAAAAGAAATTAAGATGGCCATTTTACAATGAGGACAAACCAAATGATCTTCCTACGTGAAGACTTTATAAAAAGTCCCATAATGAGATCCTACAGATTTCCTGCAGAAACAATACTGTTCCTGGGGAGCAAAGTACCCACCCTGCCATTGAGAAGCAACACTGTAAACAACAGGGATTTTGGAAAATAAAACCACATACTAATACTAAAATTATTAACAGTAATTCTAACATCAAAAGCCAATATTGAAATTAGTATTCTATAAAATTATTTCTTAAAGATTTTTCAAAGCTGAATTCAAATAAGAAGCAACTGCCAGATATTTCTCTAAAGTTTCACCCTCAAAGTGTATTCTCCAGCTCATTTCTCTGCAATGGGTTCAAGTTAGAAGCACACATTTTGATGGCCTGACTGCTTTTTCAGTCTGTACCCGTGAAACTTTTGCTCTTTTCTTTGTTCTACTAAAGACTAAACCAAAGATACTGTGTGACTAGTAAGCACTCTATCACTAACATCCCTACTCCTCTCTGCCCTTTGAAATTTACCATCCAGCTATTCAAGAGACTGAGGAAGAAAAACTGCTTGAGCCCAGGCATTTGAGGCCAGCTTGGGCAAAAGATGAGACCTGTCTCACATAAAACATAATAAATAAAGAGAAATAAAGTTTGCCATTGACTCAATTTGAGCAATTGTATTTGTGCTGTATGTTATTGGTTCCTGTAGCACCAATGTTTCTCACACAATCAGGTCTAGAATTTCAAACCAAAAATAGACTGAAAATATGCTTTTAAAAATTCTGCCTGTAGGGGCTGGAGAGATGGCTCAGCAAAAGAACACTTCTTGTTCTTGCAGAAGACCTAGGTTTTGTTCCCAGCACCCACATGGTAGCTTACAATTGTCAGTAACTCCAGTCTGAAGGGATCCAATGGCCTCTTACGGCCATCCACAGGCAGTGGGCATGTACATGGTACACATATACACACAATCTAAAAAAATGTCTGTAACTAAATGTGTGGGGTTTTTTGGTCATTATTCCCTAAAAACAGTATACTAACTATTTACATTGCACTAGGTATTATAACTAAGCTAGAGATAATTTTAAAGTATTAATAAGCCAGGTGTGATGGCACCGGCACTTGGGAGGCAGAGGCAGTGGATCTCCAAGGCCTACACAGAGGGTTCCAGGATACCCAGAGTTGTGTAGTGACATCTTGCCTCAATAAATAAATAAATGAATGAATAAAGTATGGAGGAGAATCTGCTTAAGTTACATAAGAATGCTAGAGCATTTTTATATGAAATATTTGAGTGTGGAGGAGGGTTCCTAGAACTAGTCCGAGAGCAAGTAAGCATGTGCAAGAAACTGTGTCAAGACGGTAAATAGCTGATGTGATGCAAAAGAAGTTACAATTCGGGCTGGAGAGATGGCTCAGCGGTTAAGAGCACTGTCTGCTCTTCCAGAGGTCCCGGGTTCGATTCCCAGCACCCACATGGCAGCTAACAACTGTCTGTAGTTCCAGTTCCAGGCAAACACCAAGGCAAATAAATAAATAAATAAAGTTTAAAAAAAAAAAAAAAAAAGAAGTTACAATTCTACAGTACCACATATGCTGCAGTCTCACTGCCACAACCAAGACCTCAAATTCAAACTCTTCATTTGTGTACCAGCTTATATAGGGAATGAAGAACATAGTAAGTAATATATTATAGATATAATCAGCAAAATCCACAGTGTAGAAAATTCTATAGGACCAATGCCATGGTTTTTTCTATGAATAAATACAAAAAAAGAATGAGATAGAGGCAGAGAGACAGGCATATGAAAGGTTATAGATTAGCAGAGATCAATCTTAACATGTGGAGTCCATTTCATCCTGATTAGTCTTTTGCAACTTGATAGAAGCTAGAGTTATCTTTGAAGAGGAACCTCAATTGAGAAAATGCTGCCATCAGGTTACCTGTAGGCAAGTCTGAGGTGGGAGGCCCCAGCACATTTCAAGTGGTGGCAACCTGAGCAAGTGGTGCTGGGTGGTGTAACAAAGCAGGCTGAGCAGTCATAAGAGCAAGCCAGTAAGCAACAGCCCTCCATGGCCTCTGCTTTAGTTCCTGCCTCCAGGTTCCCATTCTTTTTAAACTTTCTTTCTTGGCTTTCTTCAGTGATGGACTGTGGTGTAGTTTGAATTAACTGCCCCCAGAATCTGATAGGAAGTGGCACTACTTGGAGGTATGTCTTTGTTGAAGGAAGTGTGTCGCTGGGGGCGGGCTCTGAGGTATCCTATGCTCAGGATACTGCACAGTGTCTCAGTCAATTTCCTGTTGTCTATAAAATGTAGAACTCTCAGCTACTACTCCAACGCATCTGCCTGCATGATGCCATGATGATAATGGACTAAACCTCCAAAATTTTGAGTCTCCTCAATTAAATGCTTTCTTTCTCAGAGTTGCTCTTCAGAGCACTAAAACCCTGACTAAGACAGTCTGGGACTAGGACAAAGCTGAACAAACCCTTTCCTCTCCAATTTGTTTTTGGTTAGTATTTCATCACAGCAACAGAAAAGCAAACTAAAATACATTTGAATCCTGACTTGGGCACAGACAATGCAAAAACATTTACTGAATATTAGAAAAAAGTAATGCCATTTTATGCATGATGGTATAGTATGTTTTCTTAAAAGCCCTCATATTCTGTAGATCCATGTTGAGGTAAGGACAAACACAACAATGCTTTAGATTTGCTTTAAAACAATCCCCTGGAGGGGGTTATAAGAAACAAGATTGACCATGTGTTACTAATTGCTGAAGATGGGTGCCTGGAGCCTGGTATTCATTATACCATTCTCCTTCTACGTATATTTGAAATTATCCATAAATTTAAAAAAAATCAGATTTCCCTGAACATAATAATGAAAAATAAGCTACAAAGCAGAAAATATTTTGGAAATTAGTTCCTATAGAAACCTATGTGAAGTGAAAGTGGCCTGCACTAGTTGCAACAGTAGGCAAGACAGTAAGAGTATCAAGTATTTAGGAGGCAAAATTGATCGAACTTGGTCATTAGTCGATCATGAAGAGTAAGTGGGGAGAAGTGAAGAAGGAAGTTTGGATTTTTTGTTTCCAAGCATGTTAGAAACACTGAAGGGGAAGAAAGCTGGTCTGAGGTAAGTTACGGGACAGAGTACAGAGATAGCAGCTGAGATGAGGACAAATGAGGAGATAATCACAGTGCCAAGGGAGAATGGTACCTGGGGCAGAGCCTCAGCACCAAAGGCACAGAGTTTTTTCAAGTCTATGTGCACTTGGACTTTGACTAATACACCCATCCATCCATTCATGCATGCATACAGACAAGTAGGGATATGGGTGCAAGAGGTTCCCAACTGAGTCATCCTTCCCTAGCCCAGCTCTTTCCTTTTAGCCACAGATTTCATATGCCCAGTTAGGTAAACCTTTCTTGGGACAGCTGAGAAGACGCCAATGCTTCCCAGCCACAAAGTTCTTACCTTCAGATCCTCACACAGGTCACCATAGTCAATCTCAATGAGGGCCTCTCGAGCATAGATACTGGATGTTCTCTGGGAACCACTTACTGACTCTTCTCCTTGGGAGCTACCCTGCAATGTTGAGATGTAGAGGCAGATAGAGCAGACCGGCTATTGTGGTGATATTTAATAAAGCCTGGACTATCAGAGGACAGTGCCACCTCTTCTAGCCTTGAGACAGCTTTCTATGTAACAGTCCTGTTTGTCCTGGAACTTACTTTGAAGACCAGGCTGGCCTCAAACTCACAGAGATCCTCCTGCCTCTGTCTTTCAAGTGTTGGGACTAACCACCAGCGCACCAATGTCTGGCTATATTAAAGGCTATCAGGCTTTATTAAATATGTAACATATCACCACACGGCCATGTTTATCCCTTTAGAGATTAGGGGCTCCTTTGAAGCTTTCAATGTCTTTAAGAAACATTTTGCTGGATGGTACTGAGGCAAAGGCCAACAGGAAGGTCAAAATTGAAAACTGGTCTCTACCTCTCACCAAATTTCTTCATTTCTAATATGAGGACAATGCCCAGCCAGCAGACTATAGTTAAAATTAGGAACTGTTATGTCATAGCCTACCAGTGTCTAGAATCCTAGTGTTCAAAATATTTTACTGAATTAAACTGAAAGTCTATCTGTGAACAGCTCCTCAGTTACAATTCTCCATTTTCCACTACCATCTTTCACTTGTGGGTGATAAAATGCTTCAGCTTCTCTGATGTTGCCCCTTTTCCTCCACCTAAACTTCCTTACCTCGGCATTGCTGATATCCCCTACCCAACCCTCTTCTGGCCAACCTCCCTCACTGCAGTTAGGCTAAGTCTCCTCAGGTCCTCCAGTTTCCCATCTTCCTCTGCTCTTGTCTCATGTTCCTTAGTTCTCACTCCTACCAATGTTCAGTACTCGATAGAGCTAAGAGCTCAAGTCCTTAAGATTAATGAATCACTTCACTGTCTTTCTGGCCTCTCACTAGCTTGCAGCTCTTCTCAAGTCAATGTTCCTCTCATAGCATCGTCTGACTTCACTACCTCCACCTTACCACATCTCTTTTGCATCCATCTTTATGTCCCTCACAATTCTCTGCCTGTGGTGCTATCTGTTGTCTGCCCTTCAAAGCCATTTTCATCTCCCATCACTAGTTAGTTGTTCACAGATCCCTCCCACAACCCACTATAATACTCACTTCTTCCTGACTAATATCATCCATAGTGCCCTTTGACAGTGGCAATTTGATGTCCTGCATCTTACAGGCCTGTAGCAGGTTGTGGCGGTCACTGCGCTTCTGTTCAAGCTTGGTCTCAATGGCTGTCACCTCCTTCTGCAAATGAGTCATTTCCCTAAAAAGATCCAAATAGCTATGTTAAGACCCAAATTTGGAAAGCTGCCTGCTTTCCCTACTTCCACCCATCCCGAGCTGGAATCCACTCACTTGTTGGCACCCCCAAGCTTCTTGCGAATCTCTTCCATCTCGTGGTTCTTGTCATTCACTTCTGACTTTTTGGCCAGGTGCTGATTCTTAAGGTCTTGGAGCTGAGCCATGGTCTCATCAATTATTTTCATGTGTCTTTGCTCCTCCTGGTCTCGGCAGAGGAACAGGCAAGAACAGGTCACCTTAGGACCTTCTCCTTTTGTACCACCCTTCCCAATAGGCACTTTGCTGAAGTTGTATGTCAATAATCTCAGCTTTCAGACAACCCCTCAGACTTCTTTTATCCTTTCCTAAATCATCCGGTTGTCTTCCCCAACTATAATTTTATAAGTCACCTGCTATACAAGAGTTTAATGTATGGAAAAATAAAGGGGAAAGAACTGGGGATTCACTTGTAATCCCACCAGCCAGAAATAAACAACTAAAACTCTAGTATATTTTCTCCCTTTACAAACCACTTTAGGATTGAAACTACATTTTAACTTTCTACCATAATCATTTTTTTTTTAAATTTCCCTTCTTGGTTTTGAGACAGGCTTCCTCTGTGTATACCTGGCTGTTCAGGAACTCACTCTGTAGGCCAGGCTGGCCTTGAACTCACAGAGACCCACCTGCCTCTGCTAGAATTAATGGCGTGTGTCACCACTGCCCAGCTCAATGTTTCATTTTTAAACATTTTTCCAAATCAAAAGTTTTGTAATATACAGTTACAGCACAATATTTGTATTTATTTACCATATATATATATTGGGGGGGTGTATACATGCTCACTCATATGCATGCATATGCCACAAGTTTATATCATGTGTCTTCCACAACCTATTTTTCTTAAGATTTGCTTAATTTTTAATTATATTTATGTGTGTTGAGTATGTTCATGTGAGTGCAGGTGCTCAAGGAAGCCAAAGTCTTGATGCTAAATTACAGACAGTTGGGAGCCAGGTAACCAGGGTGCTGGGAACCAAACTTGGGTCCTCTAAAAGGACAGTACATTCCTCTTCCTTATTCTTCTTTTTTTGTTTTCTGCGACAAAAGGTTCTCTATAATAACAGTTCTGGCTGCCCTTGGAACTATACAACTCACTCTATAGACCAGGCTAGTCTCACAGAAATGCACCTGCCTCTGTATCCCAACTGCTGAGATCAAAAGTGTGTACCACCACCGCCAGGCCATAGGAACTCAATGTCAAGCCATCTTTCAAGCCCTTTCACCTTATTTTTTAGGACAAAGTCTCTCACTGAACCTGGCACTCATTCTGCTAGATTAGCTATCTAGTGAGTCCAGGAATCCACTTGTGTCTCCCTCCACAGCACTGGGACTTTATACTCAGCTTGTGCTAAGGATCTGAACTCATGCGTGTGTGTAGCCAGATCTCTACCAAATGGATCATCTTTCCAGTCCTGAACATCTGTGTATTTAAACTTACACAAGCAAAACAGTATATTTTGTGAATAGACACTAACCTGGGATTACCACTGGAAAGAACAAAATGACTAATATTGTTTGAGGTTTTTTTAAAACTTATTTATTTGCCTGGAACTGGGAAGTGGGATTACAGACAGTTGTGAGCTGCCATATGGGTGCTGGGATCCGAACCCCGGTCCTCCGGAAGAACAGTCAGTGCTCTTAACCACCAAGCCATCTCTCTAGCCCCGACTGTTTGAGTTTTAGTGGAACAAAAAACTAAAATTGATTACAGCCTTACTTAAAATGTTCTGGTTTAAAGTTAAAAAATTCCTTTGCTTATTTGTGAGACTGTATGTCACATGTATGTGTGTATATGCTCAGAGGCCAGAAGACTTTCTTGAAGCTAAAGTTAGACAGTTGTAAGCTAGCTAATGTGGGTGCTGAAACCTGAACATGGGTCAAGTGGGAGAGCACTACACATTCTTAAATGTTGGGCCCTCTCCCTAGCCCACATTTTAATTTTTTCAAAGAAAATTCTTCCTTCCTTCTCTTTCTTTCTTATCCCCTTTAATCTTAAAAATAAAAAAAAAAAATCATATTATGGAAGACATGTTGGGATGGTGACATGGCTCAGTTGGTAGTGTTTGTTTCATATGCACGAAGCCAAGAATTTGATCCCTAGCACTGCATAAAACTCAGTGATGCTACATGCCTTTAATCCCAGCATGTGGAGACTATGTAGAGTTTGAGGCCAGCAGAGGCTACATAAGACTTTGTCACGAAGAAGGGAGAAAAAGAGAAGACAAGAAGAAAAGAGAAAATACATCTGGAATTTAATCCTCAAATAACTTATAAAAATAATAAACTCATAGACTGCCAAAGCAAACTGTGGCAATACAATAACTGATAAATTTTTGTGGATGACAGTCAGCTTTTTGTATCCATAGGTTCAATAGAACATTAGTATTTGGCTAAAAGCTGTACTATGCAAGGTGTGTAGAGGGGCACATCTTTTAGTTCCAGGACTCAGGAGGCAGAGCAGGCAGGTATCTGTGAGTTTGAGGACAGCCTGGTATACACAGAGCTCCAACCATTCAGGGATAGTGAAACTCTGAGGTTTTTTTGTTTTTTTTTTTAATGTACTGACTGTTTAGATATTTGTCATTTCCTAAATCATAAAGTAGAACTACTTACATTGCATTAGATATAATACAGAGATGATTTAAAGCACTCAAGAGGACTGCATATTTTACAGACAAACAATGCAGCGTTTTATACAAGAAACTAGCGTTCTGGTGCTGGGAAGGTAGGGGTTTCTAAAAACAATCTCCTATGAGTATCAAAAGAAGGCCATACTATTCTGACATATTTCTGTTAATCAACAATTATTCAAAATGAAGTAAAAAGTCACATAACTACACTATCTTGAAGCATTCAGATGTAAATTTAGTCCTGTTTTATTATTTTACTACCTAATCTGCAAGTGTATTTAAGAGTCCAGTAACACTACTATAGATCACTAAGGGTTAATGAAGAAGATACATAAGCAGATACAAAAGTCAAGTGATAAGTTCAAACCAAGAGAACCAAATCATCTCAGGAAGGAATGTTAAAAGGAACAAGGGTTTCACAGTAATTTAAAGAGAAAGACTATAAGGGAAGTCAGCAAAGAAAACAGTGACACAGGCATGCGAAACAGCATGATTGCAACAGATACTAACATAGTCATACCACAAGATGGTTGTGTGTCAGTAAAACATCATCTGTTGCACTGAATTTATGTGACTAATCTGAATTTAGGGTCAGGACACTTGGAGCTATGCCTCTAATGGTACTTGCCAGCCTGTTCTTTCACTGCTGTTTCCTGCTCCTCACCTTCTTTGCGAGCTCCCAGAAATCCTTAAACCCCCACCAGCATGTTTCAGGCCAACTCCAAGAAAGCTGTTAGGGATATTATATACCTCAAAATGAAGCAAGCAAATGATAAAATGTTGTTCATCTGCAGCCACTACAAACAAGTGGCTGTAGGCAACATAAATACAGAACAACTCAGGTCCATTAGACTCAAAGGAATCAGAAGAACTGCTAATAAAAATGCAGAAAAGCTTATGTTGACAAAGTAGAAGAACTAAAGAAAAAAGGGAATATTAAGAGATTAGATTTGGTTGCCAGCCAGGCATTTAACCTATGCTGATCCAATTTCTTGTTTTTATCAAATACTGGTTGTATAATATAATGAAAATACCCCACAGCTCACTCAGCTGGTTGATGAGACCATGTGTTGATCAAAAATACAAAAATAATCAGTTAAGGTTTTGAAGACAGAGTTATAATAGATTAAAGTCTGAAACAACCATTGACCTTCTCCAAGTTATTTTTCTCTAATATCTATTAAAAGTACTAGTTACCCTTTCCAAAAATTCAAATTTTATTCATTTTGCTAGTATTTTAATTGGTTTAAGTTTGTCATGGAATTACAAACACACACTTTTTTTTTTTAAAGATAGGGTCTTTCTACATAGCCCTAGTTGTCTTGGAACTCACTATTTAGATACCATGCCCAGCTCAAACATTCATCTTTATATTTAAGTAATAACAGGACTTAAGCAGCTCTGGCTATCTTGGAAAATATTTTTGCTTTAAATGAGATATGAATGTTACTAAAGTATAAAGACTACTCTATTATGTAAGAACACAAAGCTACATAATTTTCTAAATTCCTACTTTCCAAAGGGCACTGGGTAGTCTCCAACTTGGAAGTATAAATAATGTTTATGATAAACACAAATGTGTTTGTACAAGCTTTGCTGGCACTCTACATCATCGCCTGAGTTAGAGGGTATAAATACATTGTGAAGTTTTTTGAGATGTTGGAATGTCATATAAGAATATATGTCTCCTGTGCCATATGAAGTACTAAGAAGTATTTAGGCTTTGTTTTTAATTTTGAGATAGTGTGAGGCTAGAAAGACGTCTCAGTGGTTAAGGGAGTGTACCGCCCTTCAAAGGACCCGAGTTCAGTTCTCAGTACCAACATCAGGCAGCTCAAAGCTGTAACTCCAGCTCCAAGGGGATCCAATATCTCTGACCTCTGAGGGTACCAATACATACATGTGCACATAACCACATACATACAATGTAAAATAAAAACTTTTAGATAATATAGAGCAGGAGAGAGACAGCTCAGCATTTAACAGGGCATACCCTTTTAGAGAAAATCCAAGTTTAATTCCCAGCTTGTACATTAGGCAGTTCACAACTGTTTGTAATTCCAGCTCTAGAGTATCCAAGGCCTCTGGCCTCCATGGGCACCTGCACTTTGTGCATATACTCAACAGACACAAAATCACAAATCTTTAAATGATAGAAAATAAAGTATACCCAATGCTACTTACTTTAACTTGTATTTCTTGAATTCCTGGAAAAACTAAATTTTCTATGTTTGTGAGCTTTTTCAATCTTTTGGAATGCTTATGTTGCATAATCATTTCATCCCTATTAAGGTTTTGGTGTTTTTCATTAGATGAAAAATGTATAAATTATAGGTGTTATACTTGTGTGTATCATATCTATTCCAATTTCCCCCCTGTCTTTTCCCTTTTTCCTTCCTTACCTTCTTAAGCTTTTCTATCTCATTTTCATCCTTTTTCACAGTCTGCTCCCACATGTGTACTTTATCCTGGTCTTCCTTCAGCTGGTTCTTCTCAAAATCCAATTGGATGCCCAAGCGAGTCTTCTGATTCTCAAATTCTAAGCTGTAGAAAGAAAGAGGAACCAGAGTTCAGGGCCTCTCAGTTACTGCCGAGTCTCAGTCACCATGGCTTCATCCACTCACATGTACACCAAACTGTGCCCAGAAGCTGGAACTCCAGTATAAGACAGAGGAATCTATGCCAAATTCCATCTATCCCCCTTAAACACTGACTGAAGACTCTAGAACCTTCCCAATTTACTAGGAGACATAAAAAAGAAAAAAGTAAGGTTCATCTAAAACCATGAGTTTATCAATCTTCTATGAACTTACGCAGATTATCTGTTTCTCTACTCAATCATGCCATAACTAGGCATTGATACCCTTACTTTACACAGAAAATTTAAGCTAAAAGGTTAAGAAAAACCTTAAAAGGTTCAAGGCCACAAAGCTAACAGCTAAGCAAATATCACATATGAGACTGGTGGAATTCAAGTCTAACACAGAACCCATGCTCTTCCCCATGTCATCACTGTAGTACAACATACACTGTAGTATAACGTACTGGGATTATATAGCTAGTATCCCAATTCTTCCACCTGGATGTAGTACAATTTCAGTTATAGTCTCTATATTGCAGATTCCTCATCTGTAGATTTTATTAAGTTAATATGTGTAAAGTAACCACTCAGTACATTTTAGCTATCATCATCAATGTGAGGAATATTGGCTATAATCGGCCCATTTTTACCTAAGGGCTTCTATTCTTTCTAGCATCCTAAATTCTGCCCCAAGATTTTAGAAGTTCCTAAGGGGCAGAACTTTGATATTGCAAAAAAATGAAGAAAACACTAAGTTCCTGCTATTTTGCTAGTCCTTTCCCTTACTTCTTCAGAAACTCAATGTACATTAACAGCATATAGACACTAGCAGCCAAGCAGGGCTAGCTTCCAACTGCCCCACCAATCCTCAATATAGTGTGATAGATGCTGCCAGATGTCATGCTAGCAGCTTAAACCTATTAGTCATTATAATCCAAATGGAATGTAATTAACTCTACAATTCTGAGGTATGTAATTTTTAGGCCAATCTCCTAAGTGTGACTCATAAAGCCCTCAGTGATCTGGCCCCCACTGACCTTTCCACCTCCCCAGCCTTCCTCCTGATCCGCTTTTTATGTTCCAGGCATTCAAAATTACTTAACATTCAGAACAAGGCATGCTCTGTCACACCTCTAAGCATGTTGTTCTTACTGGCTGAACTCCTTTTTGTCCCTGCTTGGCTGGCTAAATCCTACTCACTCTTCAGATCTTTAATTCACCACTCCTTGTTCTTTTAATGCTTTTCCTGATAGTTTAGAGCAGGTTCTAAGTTTCTGTAACATATTATTGGTTCTTTCCTTTTTGAATTTCAGATGAGTTGCACTAGTTAAATGTCACAGTAGACAACACATTTGTCATTACTCTCTATGCAAGACCCTTTCCTTATTTCCTTTATTCAATCTTTAATTTCTACCCCCATTATCTCCCCTTACTGTGAATACATATCTCAAAGTGACACACATCCTAGGCCAGGGAGACAGCTTAGTGGTTAAAAGCACTTTGCTCTTCTAGAAGACCCAAGTCTTCAAACCAAGTGGCCCACAACCACCTGTAATGCCAAGTCCAGGGAATCTGACACCATCTTCTGGCTTTTGTGAATACTAGCACACACAAGGCATATTCTCATTCTCTCTCTCTCTCTCTCTCTCTCTCTCACACACACACACACACACACACACACACACAAAATAAAGTCTTTTAAAAATACACATCCTTACAAAACATCACTGTTTTAAAATTTATACCAATATAACACATTATCTCATTCACTTTTCCAATCCATAACAGATTTGTACATTATCCATATTACTGCCTATAGATCTATTATTGTTTGAATTGCTTCATAGTACTTCAGTCTATGTTTATCACATTTATTGCCAACAACAACTCAATAATACAGATTAGGCCCAAATGAACAGCCTTCAAATGTGTCTCTTTTGATCCTGTAACAAGATTCTCTGGGACATACACTCACAGAGTAAGTAAGTCTGTATCTGTACCTCTGTATACTAAAGAAGACATCTTATTTTCAGCAAATACTACTACTATGTTATTTTAACTGGTATTTCTCTGATGAAGAAACCAAACAATTCCTACAGTTTGCAGAGATTCAAATTCTTCTTTGACTATTTTTTTTATAGGTTTCTCGTTTGTCTTCTTGAAATTTTCATCTTTATTTACCAACCATACTGTCCTGAAAAATCCATCATCCACTTTTTCCTCAAGAACTCTGTGTTCATTGAGGAAAAAACACAGCACCAGATACAATTTTATATTCTTTAAACTTAGCTGGTAGTAGGAAAGCAATAGATATTTACTACAAAAACAGTAGTACTAAGGGTTGAACCCTAGAACCTCATACATGCTATTCTAAAGGCAAGCACTCTACCCCTGAGTAACACTTTTACTGTATTCAGAGGCAGGGTCTTGGAATTCTGAGCAGCTAGGATTACAGACATACACCACTAGATGTCTGCCTCTAGATGAACTCTTAACTGAGACTCAAGAGTCTATGGCATGATCTCCTTCAATGGTGACTATAGCACATCCATCTGCCTCACCCCCATCTCCTTTATCTCCTCCAATATCTAGCACAACAAAACCCAGTACAAAGTAGATATTCAAAAAGACTTATTAAAGTGAGGCATAATGATACATGCCTATGATCCCAGCATTGCGGAAGGTTAAGGCAGGAGGATTTCTAAGCCAGCCTGAGCTACATAGCAAGTGGGCTACATAGCAAGTACCAGACCAAGCAGGGCTCCAAGCAAGACTCTATGTGAAAAAACAAAAACAAAAAAGATTTATTGAATGAGTAAATGAGTGCACATATGCCATGAATGAACTAAAATGAGGAGGCCTGTGCTCCACCTTAAAAACCAAAGGTAAATATAGTATAATATAATATAATTAATATAATATATAATAAAATGAGGGAGAGAGGCTTTTTTTCTGGTTATTTCTCCAGCCTAGAACTTCCTTTCATTCCTAGCCTCCAAAACACAAGGATAATGGCAAAACAAAAGGTAATGTTTATTGTTCCTTGTAGGTGCTATTTATTATGCTGAATAATTCACAAAGATTATCTCATCTAATCCTCCCCACAATGCCACAAGATAGACATCTTTGTCTCATTTTATAAAGACTATTGTTCAAGGTAATGATTTCAATCCAAGTAAACCAGATTTCAGGCTGGTACTTTACCCAGCATCCATCCTGTCATGCTGTCTTATTTTGCTGCTCTTTCATGCCTCCCTACAATAGTTTGTATGCTTCTAAGAACTGATTGCTGCCCTAGGACACACATGATCTCAAGGATGTCGGTTTGCAGGCATGCATCCTAATATCTTATAACAGTACTTTCATTTACCGTTTCTTGGCAATTTCATTCTGCCGCTTCACCTTTTCTTCCTCAAATTCTCGGATGTTGCGCACACCAATCTCCCGACAAAACTCTTCAAATACCTCATCTTCCACCTGAGGAAAGAGTCAGGGAGGGTAGAAACATTACTGGTTAAAGTCCTACTTCCAAACCCAATCTTGTTCTGATAAACATGATGGCACGGCCCACCCTCTACCAACCTGGTTCATCTTCTCCTTCAAGTCTTTCATTTCCCTTTCTCGGCTCTGGATGATTCTTTTAATATCATTAATGCGAGGTCCAAAGTTGGCTAGCTCACTCTCCAACTTAGATTTTTCCTGCAGACAACAGGTTAAAAGACAAGAGACTAGAATCTGTGGAGGAAAAGAACTTCCTTGCCAGTACCCGCCCCATGGTCATCGACCACTGAGAAAGCCTGACAGCACCAATACCCCAGTCAAGTTCCAAAACCTTTAATCCAAAGGCTGGGCACACAGTAAACATCATCAGTTATTGGTCCACAATCCCTTATTGATAACCCTTAAGCCAAATATAGTTTAGAATTGGACTGTTTTTCACAAGAAGGTGAATCTAGGTACTACATAACACCTCTAGTTTGGACAAACTGGAAAAATGTAGAATTACGAAAGCACACCATAATATACCCTGAATAGCACCCCAGTTCACAGACACTAAAATTCTTGTAACTCACTGTTTTTGTTTGTTTCCCTTGAGATGTGATCCCACTAAATAGCTCAGAGTGGCCTTAAATTCTCTAACCTTCCACAGTCTCCAGAGTACCAGGACCATAAGCATATGTCATTACACTGGCCCTCTTGTTCACTCTCAATTGACTTCTAGATGTTCCAATACTTATTGAATGAATTTTGTTAATAACAATGCCTAACATTTACTGAGTGCCTACTGTTCTAAGAACTTTATAGATATGAACTCGTTCCAGCTTCACAATAATCATAAAAAACAGACAATTTTCATTTAGTAGAGGAAAATGAGAAAACTGACAAGAAGAAGTTAAGTAAGTTGCTTAACGAAATAAATACAGCTGACAGAAGATCTGGACCCTCCCCTCCCCGGCAGTGGAAATTCCCCTCCCTCAGTGTAACCCAGGATGGCCTCAGAGAACAGGGCCAGGCACTACCTGAAGATTCAGGGCAAGATGCCTTGTCTTTGTCTGCTCTAGGTCACTCTGGGAATACTTCAGCCTCATTTGTAGCCCATGGGCCTGAGACTGCACCTGACGCAGCTCTGCCTCTTTCCTTTTCGCCTTCATCTGCTCCTAAAGAGGACAAGAAAAAAGGACCATGGGCTAAGTGGCCAACCTGAGCTCAGGAGCCCTACTGCTAAGGGTTAGGGTCACTTGTCACTTACTTTCAGCTCCTCTGTCAAGCGTTCTTTTTTTTCTTTCAGCTTATCTACTGCTTTCTCATCCCAGCGTCGAGCCTTTGCCTTGAGATCACTGGCTCCACCAGAGATAACTCCTGACTTCTGGAACAAGGTTCCATCCAGTGCCACTGTCTATACACAACAGGGAGAGAAGAGGCAGAGGAGGTGTTGAAGATAGGAATCTCCAGTACTGTACCTGTCCAGCTCCAACCTGGGAAAAGAAGGCCATACCTTATGGCGCTGGTGACCTCCAAAGGCAATGCGTCGGGCATCCTCCACATTGTCACAAACAAGGGCATTGCCACAAGCATACTGCAGAGCTTTTTTGATGTGGGGTGGTTCATAGCGAATCACATCAATCACTAGCTTGGCCCCCTTCAGCTCCCGGAGTTTCTCATCTGTAGGTTTCACCTGTGTGAAGAATCATATGAAGCAACAGAATACATAAAGCCAGAGTGAGGTGCCCCTCAACAGTGCCTTGACCTTCCCTGCAGCCTTACCTCCAGGTAGTCAAGAGGCAAGAAGGTCTCAGGCTCTCCACGTTGCTCCTTGATATACTGAATACAATCCCGACCTGTCTTCTCTGAGTCTACAATAATAGCATCCATGTTCTTTCCTAAAACTTTGGTCACAGCAATCTGATACTTCTTTTGTGTAGGCTGACAGAGATCAATGAGGCGGCCATACTGAGTAAAGAAAGAAGGGAAAACTGAAGCATGAGGCTTAGGAATCCCAGTGACTATCTTACAAAGAAGGGCAAGATAAAAATCTGTATAAGGAACAATGAATACATCTATGCTGCTTATTTGTGAAGTCACTCCTCCATTTTTACACCTGTATAATACCATTAAAATGGGAATGAACTGAGGAAGGCATTTGTTAGATGTGAATGGCTATAAACAATTTAAACCAGTACAGTGGTCAATTGTAATGTCCCTCCCAAAGTCAGAAGTTTGGTTAAAGGATTGAGAACTGAATAAACATGATACATGATGGAAGACCCAATTAACACCTTAGAAGATCCTCAAAAAAAAAAAAAAAAGAAAGAAAGAAAGAAAGAAAAAAAAGAAAGAAATCACACTGTCTCTAGGATCAATTATATTAGAGGCCTAAAAGGTGAAGCTACAGGTTTCCTAACACTGTTTTTGGAATCAGAGAAGACTGACTGAAAGGCTTAACAGCCTCACCCTAGAAGACATTTTTTTTGAAAATGATTTACTAGTGAATTTTTTTCTGTTTAACTGAATGGGATTATGCCAGTATAATCTTTAAAATTTTTTTAAATTTTTATTTTATGCAAATTGGTGTTTTGCCTGCATGTATAACTGCGTAAGGGTGTCAGATCTTGGAATTACAGACAGTTGTTAGCTGCCATGTGGATGCTAGGAATCGAACTCTGGTCCTCTGAAAGAACAGTCAGTGTTCTTAACTGCTGAGCCATCTCTCCAGCCCCTAAAAATTTTTTTAATGACTCCTTTTTTTATGTACATTGGTGTTTTGCCTGCATATACGTCTGTGCGAGGGCATTGGATCCCCTAAAACTGGAGTTACAGACAGTTGTGAGCTGCCATTTGGGTGTTGGGGATTGAACCAGGGTCCCCTGGAAAAACAGCCAGTGCTCTTAATCCCTGAGCCATCTTTTCAGCCCTGCCAGTGTATCTTTTGTTTGGATGTGAAAGATATGTGTTCAAAGACCAAGGGAAGACTATGCCATATAACTAAAGTCATAATGAGTTGACTGATCACTGACTACTCCTAGGTAACCTTCCTGTAAGAGCTAGTCATTACAGAGACCAAGGCAGAATTAGATTAGACCTTCTACTCCCCTGTCCCACACCTAAGAGGAAAAGATGACTGAAAGTTGAGTTGATCATCAACTGCTAATGAACCACTTCCCCCGTAAAATCTCAAAAGTTGAGGACTAAAGAAATGAAGCAGCTGTTAGAGAGCTTGCTGCTCTTTGCAGAGACCCTGAGCTCAATTCCAAGTATTCATTTCTGGTGGCTCACAACCACCTGTAACTCCAGCTCCAATAGATGTGATACCTTCTTTTGGCCTCCTTGGACACCCTTACTAACAAAAAAAGATGGCTCAGGGATTAAGAGCACTGGCTGTTTTTCCAGGGGACCCTGGTTCAATCTCCAACACCCAAATGGCAGCACACAACTGTCTGTAACTCCAGTTCTAGGGGATCCAATGCCCTCGCACAGACATATATATACTAACGTATATATACTAACAAGTTTATACCCCCAAAATGGAAACACAGACACTCTAACCCTACAGTTAAAATTAAAATAAATCTAAAAAGACAACCAAAAACCTTGAACGTTCAATGCTGATGCTGGGTGTGGTCATCCATGCTTTTACTCCCAGGACTCAGGAGGCAGAGGCAGGCAGATCTTTTTAAGTTCAAGGACAGCTTAGTCTACATAATGAGTTTCAGGCCAGCCAGAAATATATAGTGAGACCTTGCCTCAAAATTAATTGATTAATTGACTCAGGGAACTTCTAAATAACTCAAGAGGAGGCTGAGTAGTTAAAGAAGCCTGACGACATGAGTTCAATTCCTGGAACATACATTGTGGAAGGAGAGAACTGACTTCTATAAATTGTCCTGATCTTCATACAACTGCCGTCTGCCTGTCCGTCAGTCAGTCAGATAGACAGACCGGGGGGGGGGGGGGCAGGAATGTGATTCCCTGAAAACCATGAAAAATTCTAGCAAATTAACCAATGGAGAAGGTCATGGAAAATGTTCAATAGATGGTCAGAGTCTAGTCTTGCAACTGTCATCTGAAGTGAAAGCCCATCTTATGGTACTGAATCCTTAACCATCTGATGCTACCTCCAGATAGTGTCAAAACTGAATTATAAGACACACAGCTAGAGTCTATTGGAGAACCTTTGTACACACAAACCTGGTATCAGAATCAAAGTGCTGTATTTATTGGCTTTGTGATAGTAGGAAAAACACTTTGTTTTTTTTTATCCTATCTCATAAAGCAGACTCCATACTATATAGAAGCCTACTCTGGCTCCAAAGTCACTGTGACAGCTTCAGGCAGTCATATGTAAGTCTACACTCACTTTTCAAAAAGATTTTCATCATTTCATAGACCATCACTTAACAAACATGGACAGATATCTTTTATATACATTATCTCAAATTCTTACAAGCACCCAATAAAGTAATTAACTTCATCTCTTCATCCACCCCTAAAATCAAGCATGGTTTCTTAAAAACCATGAGATAGAGTAATTGCTTCAAGTAATTGTACATACTGAGCATAATTCATAAATACTTCCTTACCAATACTTACAGGAATGGTCAGTGTGTATTTTTAGAACCAAACTAAGTGGGGCTGGAGAGATGGCTCAGCGGTTAAGAGCACCCTCTGCTCTTCCAGAGGACCCGGGTTCGATTCCCAGCACCCACATGGCAGCTAACAACTGCCTGTAGTTCCAGTTCCAGGCAAACACCAAGGCAAATAAATAAATAAAAGTGTTTTTTTTAAAAAAAAAAAAAAAGAACCAAACTAAGTTGTACTCAGGGACAGGATAAAACAAAAGAATAACAATTCAGGGTACCTAGGAACTCCAAAGTAGGCAAAGACATTTGATAATGCCCTGGTGGTCCTCTAATGGCCAATGGCTTAGTTAGCACATGCCAATGGAAACCCTACAGAAACTACACAAAGCTACTTCTTTGAAGAACAATTCCTAGCCCATCTCTGCCTACTTCCAAAACTTTCTTATCCTTCCCATTCCCCAAAGCGGAATGGGTATAGTAAGAGAAACCCATCCGGAAGATGCAACAATGAAAAGAACACAGGACTGAGCTAGGGAGATGGCTCAGTGGGTAAAGCTCTTGCCAAGTGGGAGTTAGGGCCTAAGTGTGAATCCACAGAACCCACACAGAAGAGAACATGGTAGCATACACTGTCCATAATCCTAATGGTTTCTACGAGGATATGGGGTGGAGGCAGGAGTGTCCCAGGAAGCTGTGGATCAGCTACCCCAGCATACACAGCAGAAAAACAACCATGATGGTGCAGAGAGATGCCTCAGTGGTTAAGAGCCACCCATGTGGTGGCTCACAATCATCCGTAACTCTAGTTCCAGGGGATTGATGACTTCTGAACTGCAGACACCACACATGGCTATGTGTTCAAACAATCATACACATAAATCTTAAAAAAGAAAAAACAGGCAAAATCCAATATGTGACTCTGTCTCAAACAAGCTGGATCCATTCTTGCTGTGGCACATTCTCTCACAAATACACACACACACACACACATTAGCTTTATTTTTATTATTTGTAATTACGTGTGTGTGTGTGTGTGTGTGTGTGTGTGTGCACATGCCCTCAAAGGCCAGAGACATCAGATCCCCTAGAGCTGAAGTTATAGGCAGTTGTTAGCCTCTCTAGCTCCCAGGAAATACAATTTTTACACAGGAAAAAAAGCCAGGATAAATTATGAACAGCAGTTCTCTCACAAGCTTTGCTTCTTAATTTTTTATGTATGTGTTTTGTCTACACGTATGTGTAGTGTCCAGTAGTGTCCATGTAAGCCAGAAGAAGGTGTCGGATTCCTTGGGACTGAATCACAGATCGTGAATTACCACGTGGCTGCTGGAAACCAAACTCAAGTCCTTTGAAGGAAATAGTCTCTCCAGCCCAAGCTATGTTTGTTTGGGGAGGATTTTTTTAGCTGAGGTTCCCTTTTCCCAGACAGAAAAGTAGGACTAGCTAGCCTGTCTTCAGAGTGTTGTACAACAATCCCACCCCAACCCACCCCCATTCTCCAGGAGAGAGGAAGAGCCTCAGCAGCCTCAGGAGGTAGACACTTTAGTTTCATGTCTGAGAAAGTAGAAACTTCTAAGTTTCTAGAAGGCCTTTCTCAGCTGAAGGAGGAGGAGTTGGACAGACAGCTGCAGAAAGAAGAGATTCTTAATTGTTGAGCTGTCTGAAATCTAGGCAAAGAGCCCCAGGGTTGTCACTTCTGTGAGTTGTCACCAGACACTGGAGTGGGCTTTTTGGAGATATAGCTGCTTTTTTTTTCTGAGTCATTCCTGCTTTTTTAAGTTACTCCTCACTCATACTGTTTGTAAACCCAGTAAGAATTCATGAATAGTTCACCATGTTGGACTTTCTTACAATCATTACTTTTGGAGAGTAGATATGTGTTTATCATGTCTCCCCATAGAAAGTCTATTACACAACACAGGATGACCAAGAAGGTTGACAGATAGTCTGAATACATGCTCAGTAATAGCCCTCTCCAATCTTACCACAGAACCAGGGTAGAGACGTTTGATGCTTTCCATTATTTCTGCTTTTCGCTGCTGGCGACTGCTCTCCTGACGGTCAATTCGAGCATCCCCTAATTGTTCCATCACCTGGTTCAACTCCTTATTGATCTCATCAATACGACGTTTGGCCATCTCCACTTCCTCTGTCAATTCTCCCTCCAGCTTTTTCTGCTCTTCTAGAGACTGCCTGCAAAGTAACCAAATACAAGAGTTAGACTTTCTGATGAGGTAATACTTGTGACTGAAGGACTCTGGTAGAACTGTCTGAAGAGGATCAGATTAAGCATAAAAGAGATGTGGAAGGAGAAGAGAGGATTGTAGAGCCACATACTTGCTAGTGGTAATATATTCCTCTAGCTTCTCGATGCGTTTCTGATTCTCTTCAATCTCCCGAAGCTTTTGCTTGATCTTGGCCTGGTAAGAAATACATTCCATTACTAGAGGGTGAGCCATGTGGTACTGGTTTACATTCCTATTGACCTCACTCATCCAAAATTCCAACAGTCCAACACAATCTGTCACTAATGCAGGAGGCCTACCAAAAAGCAGAGGAGTTAAGGACATTACAGGGAAATTCACAGAATCAACTATCCAGGGCTCACAGAAGCTGAACCAACAACCAGCGAGCCTGCATGGGACTGACCTAAGTCCTATGCATATGTGTAGATTAGCCCTCTTGTGAGACTCCTAACAGTGGGAACAGGGGTTGTCTCTGACTCTTTTACTGGATTTTGGGACCCTACTCCATATACTGAGTTGCCTTGCTCAACCTTAACACATGGGGAGGTGCTTAGTCTTACTGCAACTTGATATGCCATGTTTTATTGATACTCATGGGAGGTCTGTCCCTCTCTGAACAGAAATGGAGGAGGAGTGGATTGGGAGGAAGAGTAGACGGAGGGAGGGGAGAACTACACTCAGGATGTATAAAAAACACCACACATACAAAGTCCAGTCTACTGATGGATAGGTTGTACAAGGACTCCAAAAATCTCTCAAAGGTATAGTACCCAGCCCAGGTTGCCTCACCCAATAGTAAGGTCAACCCTAAGCAAAGTAAAGCTTCACAAACCTCTCTGACTTTGCTGTCTCATCTGTAAGATGTAGGTAATTTCCACTTCATAGAACACACAGTAAGTTCTTAATACAGGGTATACATTAATATTAATACTACAATGTTTTTAAATAAGTGCTTAGTTGAATTCCTAGAACATTATAGGCTCTTGAGGTGACATAAGAACTTTCTATCATTATTATTAATATTAGAATGTCAGTAAGTGAAGTATATTTGGTAATAGTGTGAGCTTTAGAGCCAGTCTGCTCAGGTTCATATCCTAAAGCTGCAGTTAAGTAATTATGGGATTACTAGTATTATTAAGCAGATTACTTCACCACTGTGATATAGTTTCCTTGTATGGAAAGTGAGAATAATAGCTACTATCCTCTAAAGGCAATCATAAATGAAAAACTTAAGTAAGTGAATGTATGTAGAGCATAGTGTTTAACACACAGTAGCTGCCTGAAAGATATAAACTTTGGTTGTTATTAAGACTATCATTATTTCCTTATCTAGGGATTATCACCCCTGATCTTTTTGCTTGCTGATGCTGGGTAAATATGCTAAGCACTCACTGCTGCTGAGCTACACCCTCACGCCTCATCCTTTTAGTTTTGCCTACCTCTGTCTCTACTTTCTTCCGCTCTTCCAGATCTAGACGGTCCTGGTCAGCTTTCTGGTCTCTATTAAACTTCTCCAGCTCCTGAGCCAAAGTGGCTGCTCTCTTGCTAGCTTCTTCTTTCAGTCGGTGGTATTTCTTTACCTGTATTAAGAACAGAAAAAGAGGACAGGTTACCAAGTCAGCATATGTTAAGTCACTGATCTTTTTACCAGTAACCCTTCAAGACTTTACCTGATTCTCCTCCAGAGTCAGGTCTCTGCCCTGACTTTGACTCTCCTCTTCCATTCGCTCTTCAAATTCCTGTCGGGCCTTCTCCACTGACAGCATCTCCTTCTCCAGCTCATCCATGTCACCTTTACGTTTCTTGTAATGCTTCTGAGCATTCTGCAGAGACTTCTTGGCTGCTTCAAGCTTCTTGATTTTGTGGGAGGTATTCTCTTTGGCTTTGATGTACTGAGGCCGCTTCTGATTCAACTCTGAGTCTTTTTCCCTTTTACCAGGAGGAAAAGAGACAATCAGCTAGCCCTGCAGCAGGTAGGTTCCCAGGCTTTTTCCCCCAAAGAAGGACCTATATGTATTCCCAGCCAACCTCATGGAAACACCTTAAGAACAAGGGCCTAATAATCCCTTAGAGACCTTCAAAAACAAACAAAACAACAAAAAAGAAAAGAAAAAAATCAGGAGGGTGCAGTTTGACTACTTCTTGGAATCTACCATCATCCTGGCATTCTAGTCACTCCAAAACAAATTAACCACCCCTGCTTCAACCCTTGCAACTCTTCAGGGTTCTTCATGGCAATAGATTTCACTGACGGGCCTCTCATTAAAAACTTCCAAATACTCTATATTTACTGAATTGCCTTCATCTGATCTAATCGCTTCACATCTCTGTCCTTTAAGCTTCTAGATCCAGTGTTTCTCTTCTAGGATGGCCCTTTTGGTCATCTAATAGCTGTACTTCCTACTGCTTCCTCTTACCTGCTAACTTGCCAACCCAAGCCTTAGTTTTTTTTTATTCTTTAATTATTTGTATCACACACAAGCAAGCATGCATGCACACACATTATCTTTGGGTATATGTGGGCACATATATGGCCACATGCAGAGATTAGAGGACAACTTTCAGACTCAGTTCTCTCCTCTACCATAAGGATCCCAATGATTTAACTCAGGTCACTACTAGTCCTGGCCTCAAGCACCTTTATCCAAAGAACTACTTCAAGGCTGAGCTACCTTACTGCACTAACTGAGTTCTTAATATTCTAGTGTATTAACTGAAAGTCAAGAAATGTGCCTGGTCAAGAGGAAGAAAAAAATAAATACAAATAGGAGATTCTGAGCTCAGAGGACCCTAAGAGAATAGCACAGCTGCTTAGTTTCCCATAAGTTACAGGCCCAGGGTGCCTCTTACTTGATCTCCTTCTCAATCTGTTGCTGTTCCCGCATCATTTTGCCCAGCTCTTTCTTCTTCTCCTTCAGCTCATCCTCCACCTTGTCCATCCGCTTCTTGTCCTTCTCGATCTCCTTGTTCTTAGAGGCCAGTTCCTTGTTGAGCTTCTCAATCTCCATTTCATTATGGTAAAGCTTAAAGAGCTGCAACTGGACCTGTGCTCGCACCACCTCATCCTTCAGGCGCTGGTAGCGGTCCGCCTAGGCAAACAGGAGAGGGGACAGGGCTATATCAATAAGGAGCTGTCTTTATCTGGGTTGCTCAGATCTAAGTAAAAGGCAGCCAGGCCACAAACCTCTTCTTTCTCTTGTTTGGCCTCCTTACGTTCCGCTGCAATATTTTTCTTTCGATGATAATTAAACTGTGTGTCCTCTTCGGCCTTCACCATTTCTTTCTTTCGCTTGTCATACTCCTGTGCTAGTTCCCCAGAGCGGCTAATTTCTTCAAATAGAGCTGTCCTCTCCTTGGGGTTCTTCATGGCAATAGACTCCACCGCACCCTGATAAAGATTAAAACACTGCCCCATTTAGACATTTGCTAGCTCAATTCACCCTGCCCACTTCAAAAGTTTATCCTGGGGGCTGGAGAGATGGCTCAGCGGTTAAGAGCACTGACTGCTCTTCCAGAGGACCGGGGTTCAATTCCCAGCACCCACATGGCAGCTCACAATTGTCTGTAGTGCCACTTCAAGGCAAATAAATAAAAAAAAAAAAAAAAAAAAAAAGCTTAAAAAGTTTATCCTTTCCCCAACTAGCGCCACATTTCAAGGCTTTTTTGAGTGTGGGGGATAAAGTAAGTACTGAGGATTAAAGGTTAGGATGTACTCCACCACTGAGCTATTCCTTGCCCTTTGTTTACTTTCCTTATCGTGAGACAGGGTCTCACTAAATTGTCTAGGCTAAATTTGAATTTCCTCTGCAGCCCAGGCAAACCTTGAACTTAAAATCCTCTTGCTTTAGGTGGGAGTATAGGCCTATGCCCCCAAGTCAGCCATATTGGGCTTTAATGGCACATCTTCTGCCTATGAACACAAAGAGATAAACACAAACGTAACACAGTGGCATATTATGTACAATGACTAAAGCAGCCCAGAAAATTACAAGCCTTGAGAGTCAAAAAACTTTAGAGAATTCTATTTGGGAAGGCCTTACACATGTGACATCCATGATGACTTTGGAACATATGGGAAAACTAACCAAAAAAAGAGAGTAGGCTGGGGATAGCATGAGTGACAATGGATCTGATCCCTAGCACCTCAAACACACACACACACACACACACAGAGAGAGAGAGAGAGAGAGATTATTCCACAATTGGACATCCAGGAAAATAAACAAGCAAAGGCCAAAACAGCAAATGAATTGGAGAAATCTGAGAGCTACAACTGTACTGGAAATGACTATTGAAAGACAAGGCTACTAAGAAAAAAACATCAAATCAAATGATAGTGTTTTCTGGGGGCTGGAGAGATGGCTCAGTGGTTAAGAGCACTGGCTGCTCTTTTAGAGGACCTGAGTTCGATTCCCAGCAACCACATGGTGGCTCACAACTGTCTGTAGTTCCAGTTCCAGGCAAACACCAAGGCAAATAAATAAATAAAGTAAAAAAAAAATGATAGTGTTTTCTGAACAACAGGCTTGGTGGTTTGTTTTCTCATCCTAAGTCAACTGTTCTCTAGCTCTAGCTAGCTTCACAATAACCTTGAGCTTGGTATAACACAAACTGTGCCCCACCACAGAGTCTCTTCAGCTCATCTATCTGAAATGGAGCCTAAGAATATACATTTGTAATCCGAAAATGGTGCTGATACTGTTGGTCTAGGAACTACAATTTCAGAACAACCACCTTAAGACAAGAAGGAATCAGTGAACTGCTTTTACAGAAAAGACAGAAAAAAGATATGTGTCCTTATTAGACTAACCCAGCTGAGGGGGCAATGTAAAAGAGGCCAGAATAAAATTAGGAAGCCCACTAAATAACATGCTACATTAGTTTAGGAGAGAACTTGAAAACAAAGCAGACCTAAAAATACTCAAAGGGGACTGAAAGAGTGGCTCAACAGTTAAGAGCACTAGTGGCTCTCCCTTCCAGAGGATCCAAGTTCAGTTCCCAGAACCCAGACAGCTCACAACCATCTGTCTTAGAGGATCCAACATTCTCTTCTGGCTTCCATGGACAGTGCATGCACTGTGCACATACATATATGAAAGCAAAACACTCATGCACTTAACATAAAAATATTTTTTTAAATGCTCACAGTTTGGGCAAGGTAGCACATGCCTTAAATCCCTGAACTCAGGAGGTCAGCCAGGGCTACACAGTAGGACCCTGTCTTAAAAAAAAAAAGAAAGAAAAGAAAAGGAAGAAAGAAAGAAAGGAAGGAAGGAAGGAAGGAAAAGAGCAAGCTCCCACAGACGAACCAACTACCATCACTATTGTCAAATTACTGAAGTAATAGTTTCTAACTGCCTTCTAAATACTCTTCCATACACAGATACTAAGTGTAAGTTTTATCTCATCAAAGAAGCATCTTTTTGTTTCCCAAAAGAGACAATCAGAAATTCTCAACTAGTCAGAATGCAGAAAATAAGTGACCACAGGGTGCCCAGTCCCACAAAGCCCCCATATCTTTGGTTCAGGGGACATCTCAGGAGAGGGGGCAGAAAAATTCTAGGAGCCTGAGGGCCAGGATGACTGCTCTATGACAGTTTCTTCCTGACAGGACAAAGACAGTTTTCCCAGGAACTCTCAACAATATGGATGTCAGCACAAAACCTGTGAAGTCTATATCGATGGACACATAAATATGGACAGGGGAAACTTTTAAACCCTGATAGTTGCTAAAGGAGGGTGAACCATTTGCTCCACTGCCCACCCCATACCCTCAGGAGCAAGACCTCAGCCATAAGAACATACAAATAAAGGCAAATACTAACCAGACTTAGTAGAGGTATGTGTGTAAATAAATAAAATACAGGGGTTGGAAAAATGGCTCAGTGGTTAAGAGTACTTGCTGTTCTTGCAGAGGACTCTGATTTAGTTCCCATCACCTACGTGGTGGCTCATAACCATCTGTAACTCCAGTTCCAGGGGGTTTGATGCTGCCTTCTGGCCTGTGGGCACCAGGTACACTACACATGTGGTGCACATAAATACATACAAACATAACATGTATACATATAAAAAAATCATTTTTAAAAAATCTTTACATAAATAGAAGGGGTCATAAATTCCAGAGGAGGTGATTAGGGAGATACAGCAGCTGAAGGGGAGAGAGGGAATGTGGAAATGATGCATATACAGCATAAAAAAAATCTTCAAATAAACTCTTTAAATATAAAAAATGAAAGTAATTTGCTGAGCACGATGGTGCACATCTTAAAGTCATATCACTCTGAAAGCAGAGGCAGGCAGATCTTTTTGAGTTCAAAGCATACTTGATCTCCATAGTGAGGTCCAGGGCAGCCAGGATTAGACAATGAGACCCTGTCTTTTTTTAAAAAAAAAAAAACTCACCTGGAAGACGAGGAAGTTACGAGCTTTGATGAGAATGCCCAACTTCTCTAATTCTTCACTGTATTCATGTAGCTGAACGACTTTGTTGTTGATCTTGTACTCAGAAGAGCCCCCTACAAGGCAATGAATGAGTTAGCAAGGGTCAGATAGTCCGACTATCCTAGCAACTAGAGTCTATCTGCTTCCTTGCATTCAAAGAATCTTCTGATCAGCCTTACCCACCTACAATGACACGGGCAAAGGTGCGGTCCTCAGCACCCTCCTCAGAGTAGACCATGCTCACAAAGGCTCGGTTAGCAGCTGGCTTGCCCACAGGAGCTCCATGGATGAGATCTCGAAGAGTCTTTACCCGCAAGTTGCTGGTTTTCTCACCAAGCACAAAGCTGATGGCATCCATGAGATTTGACTTACCTAAGGGAGAAAGGGACAGAGCAGGGAAGGAACATTAGAAAGATGGGAAGGGGAAAAGAAAAAGGATGTTTGAGAACAGAAATGTGTTCTTTTCTACTTTATTTTCTAATGTCAGACTAATGGAAAACAGAAAATAAACTGCTGTCAGTAAAATGGGTCAATGACTTAGGAAAAATAGCTCTTTGCAGTTATAACTTATAGTAGCCAGAAACTAAAACCCCATATAAAGAAACAGGTATTCATAGAATGGATTGTTCTACAACCTTTTATATGATTACACAGAAAGAGAATTATTTTTACCATGAAAGGCCAGTAACTTGACCTCAACCACATAAAAATAAAGGTAGGCTGGACTGAGGGGGCAAGACAGAGAGTTCTAGAGATTTATTGCACAAAAATGTGAATATATTTAACACTGTTAAACTACAGACTTAAACTGTTAAACTGTGCACTTAAAAGTGGTTAAGTCAGCCAAGTTGTGGTTTGTGGTGGTACACACGCCTTTAATCCCAGCACTCAGGAGACAGAAGCAGGCAGAACCTGGTCTACAAAACAAGTTCCAGGACAGCCATGGCTGTTACACAGAGAAACACTGTCTGGAATGAATGAGTGAATGAATAAATAAATGAATGAATGAATAAATAAATAACAAGAAGGTTAAGCTGGTAAATACAATGCCATTTTAAAAGGGCTTGTTCCAGTTACAACACATTATGAAACACACAGCATTGGTTGTGAAATATCTTGCCAAAAATATTTAACCTGAATTTAAATAAGTGATTAGAACCACATTCAAAATAAACTGGTAAACAACATAATAAAACATTAAAATAAAAATGAATTGTGGGGCTGAGTGTAATGGTACATTTTTTAATTTTCAGAACTTGGGAGCAAGAGGCAGGCAGATCTCTGTGAGTTTCAAGACAGCCTGGCCTACAAAACAAATTCTAGGGTAGTCAGATACCCTCTTCTGGCCTCTACCAGCACCAGGCACACACATGGCACACAGACATACAATACATTCAAGCAAAGCACACATACACATTACATTATTTTGTAAACTCTCAAGGTCGAAGTCTTTAATCTCAGCAGTCAGGAGGCAAAGGCAGACAGATCCCTGAGTTCAAGACCAGTCTGATCTACAAAGCAAGTTCCAGGACAGCCAGGGCTAGAGAAACCTTGTCTGGAAGGAAAAAGACCTTGTCTGAAAGGAAAAAAAAGTTCAAAAAGTTCAAGGTCACCCTTAGCTTTATGTGTTAAAACAAGACTGTGGCCTTGGACTTACAGAAGGGTCTCAGTTTCAGGAGGTCCCACTTATTGTTGTTCTTAGTATCTGTACTACTGGTGTTATATTTAGGAAGTGGTCACCTGTGCCAATGCGTTGGAGGGTATTTCCCACTTTCTTTTCTATCAAATTTAGTGTGGCTGGGTTTATGCTGAGGTCTTTGATCCACTTGGATTTGAGTTTTGTGCAGGGTGATAGGCTTGGATCTATTTGCATTTTTCTACACACTTCCATCCAGCTATGCCAACACTATTTGATAAAGATACTATCTTTTTTCCATTGAATATTTTGGGCCTCTTTGTCAAAGATCAGGTGTTCATAGGTGTGTGGGTTAATGTCAGGATCTTCAGTTCCATTCCATTGATCCACAAGTCTGTTTTTATGCCAGTACCAGGCTGTTTTTATTACTGTAGCTCTATAGTATATCTTGAAGTCGAGGGTGGTGATGCCTCCTGAGGTTCTTTTATTGAGCAAAATTGTTTTGGCAATCCTGGATTTCCTGCTATTCCAAATGAAGTTGCCAAGGACACAGTCAATAGGACAAAATGATGGCCTACAGAATGGGAAAAGATTTTCACCAACCCTACAAGTGACAGAGGACTGATCTCTAAAATATATAGAGAACTCAGAAACTAGAGCCCAAAACTTTGAATAACACAATCAAAAAATGGGGTTCAGAACTAAAAAGGGAATTCTCAGCAGAAGAATTACAAATGGCTGAAAGGCACTTGAAAAAGTGCTCAACTTCTTTAGCCATCAGAGAAATGCAAATCAAAACAACTTTGAGATACCACCTGACACCTGTTAGATTGGCTAAGATAAAAGACACAGATGACAGCCTATGCTGGAGAGGTTGCAGAGCAAGGGGAACACTCCTCCATTGTTGGTGGGAGTGTAAACTTGTTCAGCCACTCTGGAATGCAGTATGGTGGTTTCTCAGAAAACTGGGAATCTATCTCCCCAAGAATCCAGCAATACCACTACTGGGCGTATACCCTAAAGATGCACATTCACACTCCAAAGGCATTAGCTCAACTATGTTGATAGTAGCGTTATTTGTAATAGCAAGAACCTGGAAACAACCTAGATGCCCCTTAACTGAAGAATGGATTAATAAACTATGGTACATCTACACAATGGAGTACTACTCAGCAGTAAGAAAAAATGATATCCTAAAATTTGCAGGCAAATCGATGGATTTGGAGAATATCCTCCTGAGCGAGTTATCACAATCTCAGAAAGATAAGCAGGGGATGTACTCACTCATTAGTGGTCTCTAAACAAACAAACAAGAAAAAAAGCCAAGCATGCCCAAGCTGCAAACCACAACCACTGAACAGCTTGGGATCAGAAACACCCTGGACTGACCCTTCGGATCCCACTCCACCTATAGGAACACCTGACTCACTCTTGAGGGAGGGGGAACAAAACTGGATTTGCCAGGAGGGGAGACTGAACTAAGCTTTATTGGATCAGTGGGACCATGGGACTGTCTGCAGCCTGCCCAGGGAGGGGATGGGGAGTTGTGGAGAAAGAAAGGGTGACCTGATGTGGCAGGAGGGGGAAGGGACCTTGGATGGGGGATATACAGGGATAGGAAAAAAAAAATCCAGAGGGAAAGCTGAACACAAAGTAATTTTATGTGTAGCAAATTATTTGCATTATCACCCTTGATAAGTCATGCTTATGATTTTTATTTTCTTTATAGTTATTGTTAACTTATCAGCATTTTAAATTCAATTTACTGTTTTTCTTGATAAATACAAAATAAAAAAAAAGAAAAGGAAAAAAAAAGAATTGTGTCGGTTTCAATAATAGGGTGGTCAGAATCTAAGAATGAATAAGGCAAATGTATAGTCTTTCCAATCCCTGTCTATAAATGGACAATTATGTGTCTTAGTAGGGCTTACTATTACTGTGGTGAAACACTATGATCAAAGCAAGTTGGGGAGAAAAAAACTATATTTGGCTCACTCTTCCACATCACAGTTCATTCATCGTCAAAGGAAGTCAGGACAGGAACTCAAGCAGGGCAGGAACCTGGAGGCAGGAGCTGATACAGAGGCAATGGAGGAGAGCTGCTTACTGGCTTGTTCCCTATGGCTTGCTCAGCCTGCGTTCTTATAGAACCCAGGGCCATCTGTCCAGGGATGTCACCACCCACCATGGACTGGGCCCTCCCATATCAGTCAGTAATTAAGAGGGGGCTGGAGAGATGGCTCAGAGGCTAAGAGCACTGACTGCTCTTCCAGAGGTCCTGAGCTCAATTCCCAGCACCCACACGGTGGCTCACAACCATCTAAGATGACATCTGGTGCCCTCTTCTGTGTACTGTATACATAATAGATAAATAAATCTTTTTAAAAATGCCTTATAATACTGCCTACAACCTGATTTTATGGAAGCATTTTCTTAATTGAGGCCCTGTCCTCTCAAATGAGGCTTGTTTGTGTCAAGTTAACGTAAAATTAGCCAGCATACCATGTAACCAAAATTGTAAGTTTTTAATGCCAAATTCGCCAGGTAGGGAGATATTCATGGATAGATTCTTTTTATCTTTTTTTATGGAGTGATTCACATATGCACTGATACTTCAGTATTAATTTTGGAAGGTAAAATATATCGAATTCTAGCTAATTTAATAACTAAGGAAGGGACATGGCGGAATGAACCACTGAGTGAGAGGAGGTTTCCGGAGGAGTTCATTGAAGCAAACCCTATGCCACACATTCTATCACAACATTGGGAATATCAAAAAGGGGGGCATGAGTCTCTTGGAGATGTTCAAGAAAAGCATCCGGTCTGGATTCAGATACTATTGCCTTCATAGTATCTCCCCCAACCCGAGTTGTCAAAGATGGTACTTTCTGTTTCTGAGCCACACCAGTGCCTGCTCCAGAGCTTCAAGTGGCCCACAGTTTGCTTTGTGATGTCAGAGCATCTGACCAATCAGGGCTCAGGGGTGTGGCCTCCCATTGTTCAAGGGGCTTTACAAGTCAGTGCCTCAGCCGCTCTGAGCCAGATCAACTCCGGCTTCAAGATGGGGAAGGCGACTAAGAAGTCCGTGTCTCCCAGCACAGATACCCAGCCATCAACCTCAAAAACCGAGTCGAAGAAAGTGAGGAGGAGTCGCCGTGAGCCCAAAGGTCGAGTGGCGGGCAAGATGGATCCCAAGCCCAGTTCCCGAAACAGTGGAAAGGTAAGACGGCCCAAGCTAAGCCAAGTCCTTTCTCCAGCGATATCCTCTCCCTGAACACTCCTAACCGTCTCTTGGCCTGGCATTAACCTCTTCCTCGACACATAGCCCTTCTCTTTCAGTCCCTTTCATGTACTCTGTCTTTTCGAAGATCTATATGTCCTTGTCACTTGACTCTGTTGTCCTTCCAGGTCCAAAAGATTACCAAGAAGGGCAAGAAAACATCACCAGGGATCCCGAAGCGAAAGGCTTCCGAGAAAAGTACGACCTCGACAAAAAAGACCAAAAAAGCCCGTGGAAAGGAGCTCTTTGGTCACTACCACCGCCTGATGGAAGAGTTGACCAGCGCTGAGAATGACCCGGATCAAAGCAGCTTAGACACTTCCAGCATCTCAAGTGATGCGGAAAGTCAATAGCCTCACAATGCCACTAGAGGCCTTGTGATTCATTCACAGGCCTGGCAGCTGAGCAATGATGAACTGTGTAGAATGAATTTTTACTACACAGTACCTCAAACTTGATGAAAATAAAACCAATCTGATACAAAAATGATGTGTCTCTGAGAATCTTTAATAATGGAGCATGGGAGGAAGGAAGGGAAGAAGGGAGGGAAGGGGGAACTGGAAGGGAGGGATGGCAAGTGAG
>PVIH01011635.1:0-68051 GCA_004025045.1 Sigmodon hispidus
CGTGCCCGCGGCTTTTGTCCCCCAAAAGAAATGAATCACACGCTTATATACTTTACACTGCTTGGCCCATATCTTAAGCACATTACTAGCTAGCTCTTTCTTCTTAAATCAACCCATTTCCATGAATCTACCCACCACGTGGCTTGCAGCCCGTGGCTCACCTGAATTCCTACATGCTTCTTCTTTGGGGGACAGATGGTGACTAGTAAACTCCACCCCTTCTTCCTACCTGGCTGCCTCTGATTCTCCACCCACTTCTACGGTGCCCTGCATGGGTCCAAACAGTTATTTATTTATATCGTACAGAGAACATTCCACCACAGGTTATTATGTGGTGAGCAGATGTTTTGGGGGGGTCTAATTTATTTTGCGTTCTATAAGCTTCTTATATACTTATAGGAATTTCATTCTTCAGAATGGGAAAGTTTTCTTATATGATTTTATTGAATATATTATCTCTGCCTTTGAACTGGTATTTTTTCTCCTTCTTCAATCCTATTATTCTCAGATTTGCTCTGTTCATGGTATCCCAAATTTCTTGTGTTATGGTGTTTCCCAAATTTTGTACTATGGCTCTTTTTGGTTTTACTGTTTTCTTTGACTGATGTATTGATTTTTACTTCTGTATCTTCCACTCCAGGGATTCTCTCTTCCATCTTTTGGATTTTGTTTGTTCTGCTTGTATCTGTAGTTCCAGTTTGTTTCTTCAGAATTTTTATTTACATCTTTGCTTTTTTTGTGTGCCTTCTTTATTGCTTCTATTTCAATTTTTATTTCCTGGAATGTTTCATTTATCTGTTGGTTTTCCTTTTCTTGTTTTTCTTTTGCGGATTTGTTAATCTCTTCCAATTTTTCTTTGTATTTTCTTCTATTTCTTTAAAGGAATTTTTTATATCCTCTTTTAAGGCTTCTGTAATCTTCCTAAAGGTGTTTTTAAGGTTGTTTCATATGTTTCCTCTTCATTGCTCTGTTCCGGTCTTGGTGTTGTAGAACCATCAGTTTCTTTTGGTGGGGCCTTGCTGTTCTTTATATTGTTATATGTGTTCTTACACTGGCATCTGCCCATTGCTTCCTTCGTTTACTCTTAGTCACCTGTTAGTCAGATCTTAGTCAATTGTGGTTCCAGGGGTTGTGTGTCTTCTGTCTGCTTTGGACATGGGGTCTGTACAATTGCTTACTCTGCTCTGGGGTCTGCACTGTGTGAAGATGCTTGTCTGTGATGATGCAGCTTGCTTTGGAGGTGGGGTTTGGCCATGAGATATCTCTTGTGCTATGTGTTTTGGGGGTGTTGGGGCAAGTTTCTCCCAGCTTTCTTTGGTTTAGGGCAGGACTGCATGTGAAGACAGAGCTGGGGCTGTGTCCCTGGCTTTGGGGAGGCTGTCTCCTGGTGGCCTAGGATTTGGAATTTACTCACCTCTTACTTTGCTCTGGACATGAGGTCTGCATGATCTGAAGATATCCATCTATGATTGAATTAAGATATAATTCAAAGATTTTTGTATGAATAATCTGCCTATTTCCATATGTAATCTGGCATTCCTCCACATGAGTTGTTGTTAAAGTATTGATTTTCTTTCCTGTCTCCACTTGACTAAAATTTGATAGTGTTAAGTAAACTTCTTTCTTTCTGTCCAGCACACTTAGGATGTCTGGGTTTTCTCCCCCATTTCTTTTTCAATGGAGAGGTGGTCTCCCTCAGCCTTAGCATTTTCTCTATTCACTAGCGTTTCTCACTTGGCCATTTATCTAGTCATACTATTATATGTTGTGGATAGTAAAATAATTTCTTAGCAAGTTTTTGTAACAATAGACCAATTCCAATTCCTTTTAAGAATGCCTAAATAAAATGTAATGTAATCCTAAATTTAAAATGTAAATATGGAAATAAATAAATCCAGAAGGCTAATCATGCTAAACAAGAGTATAATGCTTACTTAATGAGGACATAGATGAATTCACTACATATATTCATAGGCTGAAAAAGATTTCAAAATGGTCTGATGTTTTAGTAGATGCTGAAGGTGAATCCTTTCCAACTAACATTTTCAGTGCTGAGAAAAGACACTGCTTTTAACATGATAGAATTAATGTATGTCATTTCAAATTTCAGTCTTATTGTTTTTGTCTCAGCTTTATGTTTAATGAGAAAACAATAAAGTCTTTCCCATTAGATCAAAGATGAAACAATTCTGCTGCATGTCATCAGTATCGGTGAATATTCTTCTGAAAATGCTAGCACATGGGAGAAGAAGAGTGAAGAAATTAAAATATAAACTAACAACGGAAAGGAGAAAAGAGAAAAGTTATAATTGTCAGAAAATCTTAAGAATCAACATCAAAACTAAAGCAAACCACAGATGATTTTTTTTTTTTTACAATATTTTAACCATGGTGTATTGATATAAACGTTCTCTCTGCTTGTTAGATGTTTTATTTTGGTACACTTTAGCTCAAATATTTGGTTTCTGTTATGAGATTAAAAGTAGATATATTTTTTGGCCCAAAAGTTTTATTTGTAATATTATGCTCATGTTTTTGTACACATACAAAATGATTTACTAATAAATTTGTTACAGCTTTGCTTATTTATTGCTTTGTTTGATTAAAACATAGCATCAACTATGAAGCTCAAGCTAACTTCAAGCATATAATGGTCCTACCTTTACTTCTGGAGTGCTAGGATTACAAATATGTGTCACAATGCCCTCACCTCTGATTTCTTGGTTTCTCAGTTCAAATCACGGCAGCTATCGTCATATCTATGTGGAATTATTCCTTACAGCATTAATAATTATTGGTCAGAATCTCACCTCATATGATTCCTAATAATTACTATTTCTCCAAAAAAGAAAACAGATCAATTTCTGTTCTTAGATTAACATAAAACTGTTTGACAATCATTTAAAGTTAAGTTCAAATTTATACAGGTTTTATAAATAGATTAGATGAAATCCTGAGGGAAAAAAAAGGTGGAAGAAATTAACCAACCTTTTCTCCACTCCCTCCCCAAAAGAAAAGCCAATATATTTCCTCACAAATGTGAGTGTTTCTGGAAGGTAAAAACAGACAATAAATCAAAGCTGTCAACTAACTTCTTCACTAACAATAAAGCAGAGCTAGCTCTCACAACCGGTGCCTAGCCCTGAAATTCAGGGTGCTCTAATGGCCAGCAGAGTTCCCACAGCCCAGAATACTGATGGCACTGAGTTGAGGTCTGAGGTGAGACCTCTAGCTTCCAGCATCAAGCCATTGACTAACAGCCTTCTGATGAGTCCCCTTCTTGCCTCTGAGATTTTGCAGACACTGTTTCTGCTTCTCATGGTGTCCTGCTCCTTCTCAGTCCCCCAAGTTTCCTTTGGACTTTTAATTACCTTTATGGCTCAGTGGTTAAGAGCACCGTCTGCTCTTCCAGAGGACCCGGGTTCGATTCCCAGCACCCACATGGCAGCTAACAACTGTCTGTAGTTCCAGTTCAAGGCAAATAAATAAAGTTAAAAAAAAAATGCACAGTGAAACTTTGATACTACTCTTTTCTCGAAACCAGGCCAGATGCTCTTGGGACAATTTCTCTTTTTCTTCTGTAAATAATTTCACAGAAGCTGCTTGACTCCTCAACCCAGAGGTACATCCAGACAACCACAAAAACCCTCTAAAACTATTACCAATCTCACATTAATCAGTGAAGGACAGACATTATACTCAAGTGAGACAGATGAAGGACCCTTATTAAAGGCAAGATTTGGAGTTGTTAATAACAAAATCATGTTACTGAACAACATCAAAAAGAAAATTTCATAAACTACTGTCAAAGAGATTCAGCCAATTTGGTTCTTGCACTTCATTGTCTCTTCCTTGAATCCTGTAAGACACTGTCATGTCATTCTCATGCATGCCTTTTTTTGATGAACGTATCCAGAGCCATCCTTAATTCCCAGCCAAAAGACTTAATACAACTTATAAAGGTGGGAATGGACTTATTTGGTGTGGATAAATAGTATAGATATTTTGTTTGTTTGCTCTGTAGAGATGAGAAAGTAACTTGTATTGTCTGGCATTATTTTTGAAGCACTAAGTAACTGTTGAATGAATGAATGAATGAATGTGATAAAAACACAGGACAAAGATAGCTCTTTGGAAAGTTCTTGGGTTTTTAGAAGAACAGAGGGAACATTGTAGATTTGGATTTGATGGTGAGTAACACTTTGAACTGAAACTTTCCATTAACTGGATTGGTCATGTAGACATTTAGTTCACTATCTGTGAAATGCCCAAAAGGCAGAAAGTCAAGTATGTAAACCCTGTAGACCTTTTCATAAGAAGACTGGCTGATGGATCTTCCTTCCTGAAATTAAGAAAGATCTCTAAATTTCGGCAGAACACAGGCAGGAGATGTTAGCTGTGGGAAGCAGTGGATACCAAAGTGTTGTGTCTTAGTTTGGTTTCACTGACGCGCTAAGACACCATGACCAAAAACAACTTGTGGAGAAAAGGGCTTATTTCAGCTTATGACTTCCAGGGCACTTTCCATCACCAAGGGCAGTCAGGGCAAGAACTCAAGACAGAAATCTAGAGGCAGGAACTAATGTAGAGACCATGGAGGAGTCCTGCTTTGCTTACTAGCTTGCTCCTCATGGCTTGCTCAGCCTGCTTTCTTATAAAACCATGGACCACTTGTAGAGGGCAGAAGGAAGCTTCATTGGCCCTAGTGAGCTGAGCCTTCCCACTCCAATCAAGAAAACACCCAACACTTTTGCTTACAAGTAAACTGGTGGAGGCATTTTCTCAGTTGAGGTTCCTCTTCCCAAGTAACTCTAGCTTGAAAAACAAAACAAAACAAAGCAAAACAAAACAAACAGGACAAGTGAAAGAGAAGCCAACATTTCCCCTGGCCTCTAATGTGCAGTGACCAGAGTGGCCATGATAGCTACTGTAGCAAGGAGGGATGTTTAGAGATATACTGTAGTAAGGGAATAACAGATATGCCATTTCCTGCCTATATTCAATTTATATACTAGAAACGTGAAAAAAAAAGGCCCATGTGTTTAAATTTTGGCATCCAACTGGGTTCTAAAGCCACAGAACTCCAAGAATTCTGTATTTTCCAGTCCTGGAACATGCATGGCTGACATCACAGGGTTATTATGCTCACTTATCTGCAAGCTGAGGTATTTTAGTCAAAAACAGGCTCCCCAAGAACATGAACTTGTTATTTATTAATAAATGGGTCTATTTGTAATTTTATGTTTTTGATAAAAAGTGAACTTGCTAGATAACTTGGTCTGATGTGTGGAATTTGAGTTTAAGAATGGGGCTTTGTAATTCTGAACATTATCTGTTTTCTAATTATCCCAGAAGGTACAATAACTTTGCCTTCAATTATGCCTCAATAAGAGCCCAGTTCTGGGTGTAAGCCATTTCTGGTCTATGAGATGATATCCAACTAAGAATCAAGGCCAAAAGCCCGAATTCCCAGCAGTCACAGGCCATCAAGCCTCAGGCCTAGTGACTCATCCCATTCTTCTTTGGGAAGGTGTCAGCTCTGTCAGTCTGAGCCTGCCCAGTCCTGTCAGGAAAACACTCTACCGAGGTACAGGTGTCTGTGTAGAGGGGAAGTATTTTTGTTTAGCTGTTGTGGGTCCAAAGCCACTAAATCTGTCTTAGCAACAATTTTATTCAAGATTTCTCTTAATGAAGAAAGCCACATCTTTAATTTTTTTGAGCAGCTCTTTAACCTAGCTCACTGAGGAGAAAAGTTTTAACCTACTGGTAGAGTTTCCTTATGCTCTACTCAGGCAGCCTTGTTCTCATTGTCCTGTTCATTAGGAACTGTGACCAGTTCCTTAGTCTCTCTATATTTCACTTTCCCATTCTATGAGATGGTGATCACAAAAATTTGATTAAAAACTCACAGCAACAACAATATAATAAGCAATTGATACATCACCACTACAACTATCTTTAACACTATCATAGAATATAATTGTATACTGTAAATATGGATTTTTTAATACTGAAGATTTTCATTGTTGTTAAACATCCTACACATACAGTGTTCCCACCTACATGGGATATGTTCCCTGTACCTGCTTTTGCTTAGAGATGGTTACAAGAATGCTCTGAAACAACACCATGCAATTTCCAAGCCCCAGTCCTGAAAGAACACACACCTCCTGCTTGTTTGCTGAAACTCATAGCTGCTGTATATGAAGCATTGAGATAGTTTTGCTGGGGAGGTCACTAAAGCTCTCTGGATGACAGTATCAGCAGAGTTTATTCAGGAAGTGGATCCTAAAGCCTCGTCTTCTTTGCTTTAACTCACAACTGCCTAAGACACTCCTTAGCTATTATTGCCCTCTCAGTTGACTTTCTAGTAATTTTTGATCTCTGCAATTATGAGATACATGAATGGATGTGCTGTTTTAGCACTACATTTGGAGAATTTTTCTATAAAACAGTAGAGAACATTTGGAAGCTAATGATTTGGGGGACTATATTGAGATTAAAGGGGACTTGTCAGTATATCAGAACAAATCCTTGTCTGTGTCACACTTCTTGATTCTTGTGCATTTGGTGGTAATTGTAGTTTATTTTCTGTATAAACTAAGTGGTCTGTGTTAATCGGAAAGACCTGAAGCACACAGTACCACATGACCTGAGAGGCCTGTAGGGGAAGCACATTAGTTCACAGTCAAATTTCTTTTCCTTCTGTGCCCCAGGAACTGAGTGCAGATGAAAGGGCATGGCTTTTAGCAGTCTATGGAATTTGATCATATCCACTCAACAATGAAGAGACATTCCTGAAATCAGAGAGCAACAAAAGTTCTAGGAAATGCGATCGTCTGTTCACTAGTATTTTGATTTCCAAATGAAAACATCAGACCTTTTTGCTATGAAAGCTAGAAGATAAACAATGTCCATTGAGTTACACATGAAGAAACTGAGGCTGAGTACAATGTGGTAGGCTGGCCATGATGGAAGACTGCATGTCTTTTATCTAGCATTGAGAATTTTCTACTGCCTAGTTCTTTCTTTCAATGTATAATTAAAAGAATAGAGAGAAGGGCACCTCAAGGGCTGCCCTCAGCGAACACTGTTTACATGAAAACTCTGTAAAACTCCGTATTGAACTTACTGCTTTATTTCCTTTCAGGGACACTCAAGCTCAGCTTGGCTCATTATGGTGGCCGGATTATTATCATGGTCACAGGTAACGGCCTTCTGACATTGCCCTTATGATTCTTGCTATCACTATACTAAAAATTCAAATGATTGTCTCAGAGCTATGTTCTTGGAAGACTTTTTAATTTCCTAATGAGCTTTTTAAAATTAGGTTACAAAAGCCATAGAATATATTAGTTTTCCTTGGTCTGCAGCTGTAGTCACTGCATGAATCCTTGTTCTGAGTCACCAATAGGAGACTCAGCTTCTCAAGCTGCAGGTCTCCACCTTGGGTGAGGGTAGCCATCCTGCAACAGATTTGGGAAAATGATGTCAGGCTCTGCAGTAGAAACACTTGATGGGGAGTTTTCTTTTTCATTCTGTACTTCTACCCTTTGTAGTACTAAGAAGTCTTTACTAAGATGTTTAGTAATGCCCAGATAGGCCAGTGCTTTTCTCATACCAGCCAAAACATTTTGTATCTGAAATACAAATGTCCAGCTACAAACCCCCTTCATTTCTAATCATACTTCAAGCATAAGATGCCAAGAATTTCTTCCAACGTTTTAGAAAATTTGTTTACCTTAAGCAAGGACAAAGCAAGAAACTACAACTCATGAAACAGTACACAGATTTTCAGACTAGGATCTTTTTTTTTTTAAGTACAAAATTATTTACCTAGTTAACTACTAATAGAAGCCAAGTGACCTGGATGGAGAGCAAAATGTTCACTCACAGAAGCGCATGTTTTCCTTGTTCTCTTATTTTCTTTCTGTACCAAATGATTGCAAACCCAGTTTCTCACATCTTAACCACCCAGACAGACCTCTTCAATCATACCAGGCATCAGGTTTTAATTTATGAGGTCTCATCTATATTTTGTGGCTAGAGCCTCACAAAAGACTACCTTACAAATCCTACAGACATGCCTGGTGTCGTTTAATACACAGTGTGGTGGTGAAAGAACTAACTGGAGAAGAGTAAGCCGGGGCTTCAGAGCTGGTCATTTTCAGAGTGGAGACTGCACTCAGCAAAAATGTTCCCTGATATCTATGAATGTCAAGGTAATTTGAAGTAATTATGGATTTACTTCATTGGTGAAAATTTAGTGTGATTTTTGTCCTTTCACATTTCATATTTCTATCTTAAAATATCCTGTGACACTTGTGTGAAAAGATTCACACTTAGATGTAATGGGCATACCCATCTACACTGACTCTATCTTACCATAGTTACAATATAAATACTAATAAATTAAGGCTGACTTACAAAGTAAGATGGTTTAAGATCTTACTAAGAATCAACTATGCTCTATAAGGTAAAAGTTATGATAATCTCCTTTGTTTGATCTTGATTTTTATTAATAGGTTTTAGTGTGATACTTCAAAGCATGTAGTTTGTACTGACTGAGAAAATCCAGGCATCTTTTCCTGCCTCCCCATCTCTTCCTAACCTTAATAATCCCTATTCTACATTTTGGTAAAGTTCGTTTGTTTGTTTAGTTGGTGAATTTTAACTTCCACATACGAGGAAGAGCATACTGTGCCTAAAAATCTCTTTTGCTAAGTTGCTTTAGGGAAAACTCTCTCTCTCTCTCTCTCTCTCTCTCTCTCTCTCTCTCTCTCTCTCTCTCTCTCTCTCTCTCTCTGTGTGTGTGTGTGTGTGTGTGTGTCTGTCTGTCTGTCTCTCTCTCTGTCTCTGTCTCTCTCTCTGTGTCTGTCTGTGTATGTCTTAAAATGGGAAATTACAAAGAGAGTTACAAACAGAAGCTCTGGGATGAATTTGAGAAGCATAACATCAATGTTAACAGCATATTTGTGTCAAGAAGAAAATAGAAGAGACACTTATTTTTGGAAATGCTACAAAGATACACAGATGTTTTGGGGGTTTAGGAGATGGCTCAGTCAGTAAAGTGCTTGCCATGTAAGCAAGCAGAGCCTAGATCCTTGACATCCACACAAAAACACAACTTGGTGGAATATGTCTTTAATAGACATGCATCTGTAATGTAGACATGGGGTTCACTATCCATCAAATGTAGATGAATCATTGTTCTCCAAATAGAGTGAGAGGTCCTGCCTTAAAAAAATTAGGATAGTGATGGAAAAGGATACCCAGCATCAACATCTGGCCTCCAGTTGCATATGCACACATGTGCACATGCACAATACTTTGAAAACACACACACTCATACACATGCAATGTTCACACAGAATACAGATGTTTTAGTAGATAATTAATAGCTTATGAAGCTGGCTGTAATGGTACATGCCTGTTATCCGAATATTTAGAAGGTTGAAACAGGTAGATTATGAGTTTCAGGTCAGGTTGAACTACATATAAAATCTCAAAATAAAAATCAAGTCTCAAAACAACAACAAAACGCAAAGGGGGCATAGGCAGAATGTATGAGGTTGGAAATTAATAAGAAATAAGATGGAAATCTATAGTAAAAGGATAAAGACATTTAAACCTAGTCTGTCTCTTAAAAGATGGTAGAGGGAACTCCTATGTGGTGCTACTCCTATTCAGAGAGAAGAGAATATACAGCCCCTTTACCACTGTCTGTTCCTTAACCAATCAGCATGCACATCTGGGGCTCCAAAGCACAATGGAACAAATTTCTTTGCTCTCCTCCTGACATACCTGCATGATCCAGACGTAAGAGTCCAAGTGATACAACTTTATAATCCATAGGCCCACTCCAGTTTTCTCAAACTGTATTCTAGAGAGCATAAATGTCAAACAAAATATTTGTTATGATCTCTCTCTCTCTCTCTCTCTCTCTCTCTCTCTCTCTCTCTCTCTGTGTGTGTGTGTGTGTGTGTGTATAAAATGCTGGAAAGGAGAAAGTTTAACATGATATTCATCTATTTATTTACTTACTTTAGCATGACTCATACTTTAGACTATCACAAATCTTCAATAAAAACAAAGTATATACTTTTCAAAGTATATACTTTTCTTTCAAATTTCCTTTAAAAATTTATTTTGCAGAACATCCTTAGGGGAGATTGTATTACACAGAAGACAATTTGGAAAATGTTGGTCTAACTCAACAAAGAATCTCAGTGTTTTGTCTACATAAGTATCCTGGTATGGGAAATGGTTTAAAGCTAAAAAGTCACACCTAGAAACTGTTCTTTTGTGATTTTTAGTAATGGGCATGTTCACAGATTGCACTCCGTGGAAAACTATGACCTTGGTTGAATGCAAGGCTTACTCTTGTGCTTACTGTCAATGGGAGTTGAGAATTGTTAATTACTATGTGACTTAGATTCACCTGTTACAGGGAGGCTAATAATTAACATCCATAACAAAACACAGTTGAATCAATACAATGTCAAGAAAGTATCCAAGGTATAGTCTCAAAAGCACATAATCGTAATCCACGATATAATTTCTGTTATTCAGTGGAGGCCATCCAAGCCCATCATCCAAAAGTAACAAGAAAATAAATCCCTTCATAGTGAGTCTTTTTGAGTTGCACTGGAATTATCTACCTAGCTGCTTGAGCCCCCTATATAGAAAACCATGCAACTGAAACCAGCTCACCACCCCTAGCAATTTACCATCCACATCCAACTGCATAATCTCCTTGAGAATCTTCATACTATTTAAGAAAGATCTGCTAAAATGAGATCTTTGAAATTAAAAAATTAAATGTCCCTGATGCTGATGCTTGTCAAAGCAATCTTTAGGAGGAATCAGATGTTTATTAGATTATGTTAGAGTAGTTGAATGTTTTATTACCAAGTCCATAACATTTCATATTAATTTTATGATTTTTAATCTGTGGATCTCAAAGATTTCCATGTACCCAGAAAATAATCTTTTAAATACAATACTCAAATTTCTCTTGTGGTTTTTTTCTTTATCCACTTTCTACATCACCATCCCAATGGAATTCTTCTATAATATGAGTTGGTGCTGGTAGCTACAGGACACCATGTATTGACTGCTTGCTTTTTAAAACTTATTTTTATTTTGTTAACTTTAGTAGCTGCTTTTGTGTTATATCTGCTTAATATGTGAAAAGTATTGGCACAACAAATATACAGGACATCTACTTTAATGGATTTTACAGTGAAAAGCAACTCTAAGAAAATGATTTCTTTTTAAATTTTAAAGTCTTTTCTATGTGATCTCTTTAGAGAAAGAATCTACTTTCAAAAAATAACTGACTTTAAAAAAATACCCAGAATTATAGATACTTGAAAGACTACAGAAACTGATGAAATCCAAGCCAAACAATTTATTAACCTGAAGCATACACATCCCTTAAAACTGGAGAAAAACTTAGTTCCTAGATGCTATCTTTGGTCTGATGGCAGCCTTGGGTTCCATGGTATGTTAAGAATGACCTGCTTTTCCTGTAGAGGAAAACCCTGGCTGCCATTCTCAGCCTCTTTTCTAGTTAATCTCATCAATAGATGGGAGATAGAAGTTCAGGAATTTTATTAGAACGACTTTGAAAACAGCTGTTTCTTACTTCGTGAAACAGAACCAAGCTCTCTGCATAGAAATCGTCTATACTTTTTCCTATTACTTTGCATGGCGATGGTGGTGGTAACTGCTTAACTCATATGATGCTTCTTGGTAGCTAATATATTTAAATAAATTCACTTTAGCACAGTCAGCTAAATAACCTTAAAATGATGAAACACAAGACAGACACATCTTTATAAGATGTTTAAGAGGAAAGAGATGGCTTAGTAAAGACCCTGAGAGTAGGGTACTGCTACCAGAGATGAGTTAATATGAGAGCAAAAGGTTAGGGAAATAGTCCCTGGAGCTTATGGATCAGGAAGCTCTTAGGAAGGTAAAATGAACAATGAATGTGAGTGTTCAAAAGACCTCAGAAAAGACCTGTGCTCATCCATCTCTTCACTATCAAAATGTGTCATGTCTTACATTCAACACTTCTATCCCCACAATACCTGTCACCTGCTATATTTAGTACTAGTTGCTCTTAAAAAATGTTAGAAATTTTTGAAAATATACTTTTTTTCCTTCAAAAATACTCTTTAAAACACGCCAGATATAGTGGTATGTACCTATGATCCAAGCTACTTAGAAGACTGAGGCAGGAGGATTCTAAGTTTCCTGTGAACTTCTATGCAAGGACTTAAAACAAACCTTGAAGTGAATATTATGGTTTCTATGAACATTTAAAAACGATGATAATATATCTATGGATAAGTAGATGCCGTGCTAATAATTAGGTAAAGATATGACTGTAGGTTTCCTCAGACACCAACATGATGACAAATTTCTAAGTGCCTTTTGGTATGTAGACAAATCTCATCTTGAGTGGTGATGTACAAGTGTAGAGAAATGCTGATGTTTCTCCAGCTTGAGCCTATTTCAGTCACCCTGGAACCACTTCCTGTTTTTTTTTGTTTTGTTTTTTTTTTTTTTTTTTTTTTGAGGTGGGGGGCTGCAATAGCTATTGTATGAACAGTTTGGCTCCTGCTACTTTGTATGGGCTAAAGAAAAGAATCCTTTCTTTCCCTTCATGCCCAGGCCATGCACACTCTCCTTTCCTGCCCTTTAGAAACTTCAGCAGTTTTGAGCTTCTGTCTTTTGAGTTTGGCATCTGTCCCTCGGTAAAAGCCCTCCCACTCCTCATCGCCTGTGTTTGTTGGCCTTTGGTTCCCTTGTGCCCTTTTGATCGTGGATGGACAGTGTCAGCACTGGTTTACATTCCTGTGCCCACTGTACTATGCCCTCCTTTAAAAATGCACCAGGGTTGCATCTGTGTCCCCTATCTCCTGAGACAGTGCTGCTCACTGTATAATAATGGATGTCTGTTTGGTAAGTATCTACTGAACTAATGGCTATATAAAGATAAAAAATAATCAGGGAAATAGTCTTTCGAGATAAGGCCAATCAAAGGGGAAAACTTCGATAGAGTTAGTAAAACACAATGGGCACTTTATTGATAAATACAAGTTACACAAGTTCTTTAAAACAATCTTCAAGAAGAAGAAGCGAGTGTATCTATTGAGACAGTGTCTCTTTTTTGAAATAGAGGGAGTGTGGTTGTCCCTTTGCTTTCAGTCTCGATTTGGGGACTGTGTTTTTTTTATTTCAAACTAATACCTTCAGCTCTGAGCACCTCAGCTGAGGAACTTAAATACCAGACCCGACAGTGTCCAGAGTTCAAAAGGGGCCCCCTAAGGGTCCGGGATTGCTCCTCCCTCTGGGTGTACTGCTCCTGGGTCTAACGCTGAGGCAACCAAAGCTTCGGTTTTCAAGCCCCTTTTTTCTAACATTTAATGAACAGCTAGCTTCCCGTTGCTTCTGTTTCTGATTCCGTTTAAAAAGAAGGGAGTAAAGTATGACTACAAGAAGCACACTACTCATAGAAGGCACATCCGAGCTTACATTTTACATCCTGCCAAACTTTGTGTTCTGTTGTTTTCACTTGACAGTGATCCAGGGAAATGGCGCGTCCAAACAGCTCACCGAGTGCAGCCTGCGAGCCTCAAGGTTTATTGGAATCAGATTTAAAACAAAACAAAACAAAACAAAACAAAACAAAACAAAACAAAACAAAACAAAACAAAACAAAAAAAACTCTACAGACTTAGACTCAAAGAAATTTTAAAACATGAATGTAGATAAAAAAGCAAAGCAGAGCTAAGTCCGGAGACTTCTATTCATTTTCTCCAGCAGCATATGGGACCATTCTCTTACTTGTCCTCTCCTCCCTCCCCTTTTCCCCCCAGCAAAAGCAAAAGCAACCAAGCCTGTACGCTTCATAGCTACTCTTTGTGCCTCTGCCACCGCCACCACCACCACCACTTCCTCCTCCTCCTTGCAGCAGGCTGCTGGTTCCAGCCAAGGCTGGGAGGGAAAGGTCTCCCTTTGCGCTGTGCAGAGGGTGCTGCGATTGGGCGACGGTCCCTGAGCCTCCAGCTCTGCGTCGGTTTCAAGGCTCCTCCCTCTCGGTGGAAGACAGACTGCGGGGCGCCTAGAAACCGGTTGGAGGGCACGCGAGGGACAGGAGAGACGGCGAGTTGAGGGATTGACACAAATGGTCAGGCAGCAGCCGAGGTGGAGGAGAAGGCGGAGGCTCCGGGGGGACCCGAGGCAGCGAGGTTGCCCAGAGTTGCCCGCTGCTCTCCACCGCAGCAGCTACTAGCGCAGCAATATCGGCAGAGAGCCACAAGCCCGCCAAGGGCCGGGAAGGAAGGACGCGACCCCGGGGCGCCCGGACACCTCGCGTTCTCCCTGTCGCCCGCGCTTCATGAACCGCAAGTTTCTGCTGCGGCGGCGGCGGCGGCTGCGGGACTCGGAGCAGAATCTGGGGGAGCGGTCGGAGGGCACGGCAGGGGATCAGATCTCCCCGAACACAGTGGGAGCCACCACCCGCAGCGCCGCTGCTTGCCCTAGCCGACCGACGCCGAGGAGGGAGCCCAAAAAGTATGGCTGAGGAGGCGGCGCCTAGCGAGTCCCCGGCCGCCAGCCGGCGGAGCTGGGAACTTTGTGCCCGGGATCTCCCCGGCCGGCGGGAAAAGGTGGGGCGCGGGGACAAGATCGGCCACCGCTGCCCTCGGGCTGACCCCTGGCGCTGGGCTAGCGGGCTGCTGCTGCTACTTTGGCTGCTGGAGGCTCCTCTGCTGTTAGGGGTCCGAGCGCAGGCGGCGGGTCAGGTACCCGGGCCGGGCCAGCAAGCCCCGCCGCCGCCCCAGCAGCAGAGCGGGCAGCAGTACAACGGCGAACGGGGCATCTCCATCCCGGACCATGGCTACTGCCAGCCAATATCCATCCCGCTGTGCACGGACATCGCGTACAACCAGACCATCATGCCCAACCTGCTAGGCCACACGAATCAGGAGGACGCGGGCCTTGAGGTGCACCAGTTCTACCCGCTGGTGAAGGTGCAGTGCTCAGCCGAGCTTAAGTTCTTCCTGTGCTCCATGTATGCTCCAGTGTGCACTGTGCTGGAGCAGGCGCTGCCTCCCTGCCGCTCCCTGTGCGAGCGCGCGCGCCAGGGCTGCGAGGCGCTCATGAACAAGTTCGGCTTCCAGTGGCCAGATACACTCAAGTGTGAGAAGTTCCCGGTGCACGGCGCAGGAGAGCTGTGCGTGGGCCAGAACACGTCCGACAAAGGTACTCCCACTCCTTCCTTGCTGCCTGAGTTCTGGACTAGCAATCCGCAACACGGCGGCGGTGGTTACCGTGGTGGCTATCCGGGGGGTGCCAGTCCGGTGGAGCGGGGCAAGTTCTCCTGCCCGCGCGCCCTCAGGGTGCCCTCCTACCTCAACTACCACTTTCTAGGGGAGAAGGACTGCGGCGCGCCCTGCGAACCCACTAAAGTATACGGACTCTTGTACTTTGGACCGGAGGAGCTGCGCTTCTCGCGCACTTGGATTGGCATCTGGTCGGTGCTGTGCTGTGCCTCCACGCTCTTCACGGTACTCACATACCTGGTGGACATGCGGCGCTTCAGCTACCCGGAACGGCCCATCATTTTCCTATCCGGCTGTTACACAGCAGTGGCTGTGGCCTACATCGCTGGCTTTCTGCTGGAGGACCGGGTGGTGTGTAACGACAAGTTTGCAGAAGATGGGGCACGCACGGTGGCGCAGGGCACTAAGAAGGAGGGCTGCACCATCCTCTTTATGATGCTCTACTTCTTCAGCATGGCCAGCTCTATCTGGTGGGTGATCTTGTCCCTCACCTGGTTCCTGGCAGCCGGCATGAAGTGGGGCCACGAAGCCATTGAGGCCAACTCACAGTATTTTCACTTAGCAGCCTGGGCTGTGCCAGCCATCAAAACTATAACCATCCTGGCGTTGGGCCAGGTGGATGGTGATGTACTGAGCGGAGTGTGTTTTGTAGGGCTTAACAACGTGGACGCGCTGCGAGGCTTTGTGCTGGCGCCGCTCTTCGTATACCTGTTCATCGGCACCTCTTTCCTACTGGCCGGTTTTGTGTCACTCTTCCGCATCCGCACCATCATGAAGCATGATGGCACCAAGACCGAGAAGCTGGAGAAGCTCATGGTGCGCATCGGAGTCTTCAGCGTGCTCTACACTGTGCCTGCCACCATCGTCATCGCTTGCTACTTCTATGAGCAGGCCTTCCGGGACCAGTGGGAGCGCAGCTGGGTGGCCCAGAGCTGCAAGAGTTATGCCATCCCCTGCCCTCACCTCCAGGGGGGTGGAGGCGTCCCACCACACCCACCCATGAGCCCCGACTTTACAGTCTTCATGATCAAGTATCTCATGACACTGATCGTGGGCATCACATCAGGCTTCTGGATCTGGTCTGGCAAGACACTGAACTCCTGGAGGAAGTTCTACACGAGGCTTACCAACAGCAAACAGGGGGAGACTACTGTCTGAGACCCGAACTCTCCATTCCCCAGTTCTGGTCTGATCCAGCCATCGCCTGAAAGCTGGCACCAAGGATTTCCTGACAAGCCTGGCCACTTCAGGCTTCCCTCAACTTTTGCAGCTCCTTTCAACAAACAGCACAGCTCCTGCAAAAGCTTCTGCCCCTGGGGTAAAGGAAAGAAAGAATCCAGCTTCCAGAAGTGTGTATGTTTGTGTGTGTGTGTGTGTGTGTGTGTGTGTGTGTGTGTGTGTGTGTGTGTGTGTGTGTGTTTGGACCGATCTTGCCAGCCCAAGCTCTGATACCAGGACTGTACACTTTTATGATTGTAAATAGCCTGTGTACGATTTTTGTAAGTATATTTGTATTTAAAGACTACCGAAGACGTGATTTTGTTTTCTTTTTACAAGTGTTTATCTAGGGCAGTTTAAGCATTTGAAGCTTTTCTTACTTGCCTTTTTTTGAAGACTGCAGAGGTAAAGGGAGCACACTTGCTGAGTGCTCTACCCTCTGCCCTCATCCCAGTCTTGGGAGAATGGGCCTGGCTGTCGCACTGCAGGTTGCCTCTCCAGGGTCATTTCTCACCATCCTTCAGCTTCTCTCTCCCTTCCTTGCTTGGGGAGGAAACTTGAGCAGAACTCCACAAAAAGGTTCGCCCCGCCCATTCCAGTTCCTCCCCCTTTCACAGGCAGAGTGCGGAGATTTGTCTCTGTGACTTACAGATGCTGGTCTTTTGTTTTGTTTTTGAGAACTACCTTCCAGCTTTATAGAGGAACATAGGGTGGTCACAGCCAACTGACCCAGGTTCCCTCTACCCTGGCGTCTGTCCCCCAGATGTTTCTTCCCTCCCTCTAAATTATTCAGAGAGTAACTATGGTAAACAAGGCTTAACTTTGGAAAGGCTGACTTTTTAATGGGTGAGCTCATTTGACTCCTTTGTGTCTGGAACATGATATGGGGTTGACCATCATTAAGGAAAGATGTGGCTAGTATGTGGCTGGTGAGATTGTGGAAGAGCAAGAAGCTTTGTGTGAATTGGAAGACACTGAAAAGGGAGATTATAAAATGTTAGTTCTAATTGCATTTTGATGTTTGGCACCCTCTCCCCTTCTCACCTCCCCATCCTATGAGGCTGCTTTTAGATTTTACCTTTCTCTGAAATGGAGACTGTGAGGTCCACTGGAAAGTTTGGTGAAGGTGTTGATCTTTGCCTTCCTTAACAGGATGGCAGAGTATACACAGAATATGAAAACTAAAGAAGATCTCAGTGGAGTGGACTTCCTCAAAATGAAATGTTGTTTTCTGGTTTAAATCAAATTGTAATTACACATATATCAACTTTATAACCTAGAAGTTGTCCACTATCTACCCATTACAATTGCTCAGCAGCTCATTCTGAGGAACCACCACACCCCAGCAATAGCTGGGTATACTTCAGAAAGCAGAGGCTGTAGCTATTTGATAGGTAAGAGAAACAAATACTATCTGGGCATGCATGCTGAATCGGAAGTGTGTACATTTCTACTGCATCCTACCCTGTGTGCTCCTGTTTGGATTTACAGCAGCATGTCAAAGCCATTTAAAAACATTCACCTTAGTTCTCTATGAAGAGGAGAAAAGCTATCCTCTTGATTGTAGTGTTTAAACTTGAAGAGTTTATCAAAAATGCCGACATAGAACCTAAATTTATCTGTCATTTCCTAAAATGACATTGGTTTTTGAAATTGGTATGCATTTATTCTGTCCATTTATCACAAAACCATTTATATTTATAGAGTAATAGAAGTTTATATATAATGCCATATTTTTAATTTCGCAAATAAAAAAATGAAAGTTTTGTATGAAATTACAAATGTTTTGTGCCTGAAAATAATAGGTCTATCTGTCTTCTCAGTTCATGATGCCTCACATTCAGCCCCACAACATCAAAATCTAAAGAATTGAAGAGAAAGTCTAGTCCAAAGAATACTCAGTCTGCTTGCTTCCTTCAGAGTGGCAGCTGTGAAGTCCCATGCAAAGGCTGTTTTCTTGACAGCAGAGAACAGAAGGCTTCAATGTTGTTTTAAATAATAATAATATCAAACAATATTATTATTAAATGATAACTCTAGTTGTTAACATTGAAGCTTTTTTTCTGTTAAGGAATACATTTACATGACTTGTTATATGCAGGTTTATTGTTCAGTGGCCACTTTTGTGATGTTTTATGAGGTATTGTCTTATCTTCTCATTACCATGCACATTCCAAAAACCATAAACAGGCAATCCGTAAGTGGTCACTGACTCAGTTCATAAGCATCTTAAGACCACAGTAGACTATAGAAGTCTTTTTTGTTTGTTTGTTTACTTCTGAAGATTTCATTTTTATATTTTTCAAAGAGCCTTTCCCTGAGGAATTTCCTAGTTGACCTACTCTTGCTCAGAATTTATGTGTGTGTGTACATGTTTACCTGTATACATGCATGTGATTATATACATTAAATTTTAAAATAGAAATAGAAATACACAATTTACATTTTATAATATGGAAAGGAACACTACAGGAAAATGTCAAACATCTGAAGATTTAAAATACCTTTATTATATTTTTCTATTATTTTTTAAAATGAAAGGACAAAGGACTAAAGAGAAGACCATAAATGCAGTGTAGTGACCTTCATGGTCTCAGGACATTGTGTTATGAATCTTAATTCATTTAAGATATTTAAATTTAATTTAATGGAAAACATAGCATTTTAAGTAGCAAGAAGAAATTTATTTTTATTTTTTGTTACATTAATAGAAAAGCTGTTATTTGAGAAGCTTTTATATATAGATACACATGAAACAGTAATTTTTTTAGTCAAATTAGAATATGTCTCATTAGGTAATTATGTAACTTCTGAGAGAAAATTTCAGGACAATTCATTAGTTTTTGTTCCAGGAATAAATGTTAAAAACCAGTCTTCTTGTGGGTGTCATTACAATGATACAGATGTGAATTTGACACAATTCAAATTCTATATTCAGACATTCAAACAATATTTTAAGTCACTGTCAGGCTTTGTTTGCAAAAGCAATTTATTTTAAAGTATGTGAGATATAAAACCAGGGAGGTTTTTGTTTGATTTGGTTTGGCTTTGCTTCATTCAGTATTGATAGCAAAATATAACTTACTTGGGTAACCATAAAACCTCTGATGATATGATTTCATTAGGATACCTTTTCCATGACAAACCCTATTTTCAAATGGTTTGAATGTGTGTATATATATATGTATATATGTACATATATATATATATTTTCAGCTCTCTATTGGAGCCAATATACACACACAGTGTACTTGATTTAGCTTTTGCAGTAAATGTGATTAGAACACAAAAACCTTCTGATACTCCTAATTTTTTCCCCTAAATTTTGTTTAAGAGACAAAGAATTGTATTTTTCATCTCAGAGATAGGTTTTGCCAAGCATATGCAAAGAACCAGAAGAGATGTTTCAGCTGTTCTGCAATGGTCTCTTGTTAACCTGAGTTTAGAGTCCTGATTCTTTTGTCTCCACTGTGAACACTGAAACCTTTGGTCATACGTACATGATTATTAAACACCCAGCATTTAACTAGGAATGGATACTACGAGGGCAGCATGACATTGAATACCATTGATATATTTCAGCTGGATAGAATACCCTTGATATATTTCAGCTCGATATATATATACAGGTGATATATATCTGGAGTCCAAAAAATTTACAACAAAACATGGTGATTGCATATGACTATATGTGGACACTAGTAATATTGTCATGGAATACTTTTAAAACACACCAGTCTCAAAGCCTTGCAGGATTGTACTGTGGGAGCACAAATAAGGCATGGGCATTATGAGAATTTGACATTTGGGTAACTAAAAAGAAATTGTGATGTTACCTACATTCAAAATCTTTATGTTGAAAACCTTTACATTTGCAATAATATCATAGAAGGAACTTACCAAACAAGTGTCAGTAACCTTTAAAAATGGAAAAATACTATTTGGGGTTCTTCATGGCTCAAAATGTCCTTAAAACTTAAGGACTGAGCATTTCTGTGCACTCAGATTACATTTTTTTTTTTTAAAAAAAAGACATGTATTAATTATTATGACAGAGGAGTTTGTTTAGAACACAAAATCTCTACACTTATTTTCTTTTAGTTATTTAATGGTGGAAAGATTTCTTACAGAAATCTTTTATGTGACATATTCAGGAAACTCAGGTATAATCTGTAACCATGTGAACATATGATGTTTTGTGCATCGTAATTAGTTTTAGATTCTAAGGTTTCTTAAAAAAAAATAAGGTGCCACTTCCAATAGAAATGAATTACTTTAAGATGTCCATATTCTTGAAGTACAGTTGAAGGATAGAACTCAAGTAATATTGAATTTTCTTCAGTTAATATTAGAATACTAATTTGAAAGTAATATAATAATAATACTATTTGAATACTTTCAAATAGAATTTATTTGTATTTTACATACACTTTTTTAAAAAGGTGAAATCGACACTTGAGCAATTTTAAGTTTTAATATTTATAATATGCATATTTCATGTAACTATCCCAAGAAATTTCATTCACAGTGTAGACTTTCAAAGCATGTCTGTAGCCATGGAGTGATTAACATCAAAAGAACTGATGGTACTGCTCTGAAATAGTTCTTTGTGGCCTGGATTTATTTTCTTTCCTTAAAACAACAAAAACAAACAGACAAAAAACAAGTATCCTTCTAATTTGTAGATATCTTTAAGTTTAATATCTCAGTACCTGTTTGAATTAAATTTACAGGGAAATAAATACAGCATTCCAGACATATAAAAGGTGGCCTTTCTTGCTTTTCAAGGTGATAGAGTATTCTTGCTTACATGCAGTGCTCTGAGACAAACTGCTCCTGTCCTTGGAAATGTTTGTCTTCACAACTGTAGCCACAGTACCCAGAAGTCATATAGGCTGGCTGATACCCTTTCCATGTGCCAGTGGAAAGGAGTATGTTTACTTTTTTTAGAAGTAGTTTTAAGCTGGAGCATGGTAGCACATACTTACAACTCCAGCACTTAAATTCCAGACCAATCTGGGTTACATAGAGAGACTCCCATCTAAATAATAATTAAGCAGATTAAGAGATTATGCTTGACCGTGTATTTCCAACTCTTGACAAATATTTTTGAATGTTAATTTTAATAAACACTCTATCAAAAACTTATAGCTGCTCCAGTAGGGTAACCAACCATCCAGGTTCCTTCAGGACAGAGAAGTTGCAGTAGTAAAATCAAAAAAGTTCTGAACAAGTGGGTAGTTGGAATTCTGTGTCATGGACTAACCTGCATTCCCATAAAGTAAAGTGAAAGTGTATATGCTGGGTAAATATGAGCAAAGTATAACAACAATGTATAATAAAAATAAATTTTTGCATTTTTTAAAAGAGGATATGCTGATCACAACACTTAAAGTGTGTCACTGTGTCTGTAGTTCTTGCTATGACAAGATGAACAGCCAATGAGCTCAGACTTCTGCAACATGTCTCCACAGTAAGTGCCAATCAACAGAAGCTGAGTGGAATGTAGAGCTATAATGGAGCAAACCACAATAAACACACTGAACATGAAGAAATGGTGCACAGATGCAGGAATCTAACCAGATACTGAATCCTGTTCTTGCTACTCATAAGATCTGGTTAAACATCTATTTTGTTATATATATATAATTTAATATTATTAAATGGATTTATTTAATATTAAATTTAATATATGTATTATATCATATATATTTTCTTATAATACTTTTTAAATTGGCATTAGCATTTATCAGAGAATAAGCCTTTCCATCATGTTTACATCTCATCAACTTTACATACTTCTACACCAACCTTTTTTACTAGAGTTAAGTAGGGTTAGTATTTATACTATCCCAAAACTGAAAACAATTTCTGCAAAGAGGAAAAGACATCAGCTAGGTGTCAGGATTCTACTGATTATTGGCAGTTGTAGAACACAGTGTATAACCATGCCATCCTTCACATTTCCACATGAAGCTCTTCAGTCAGAATGGTTCATCCCATCCCAATGTCATCCTTCATGTAAATTCACACAAAAACATCACTGGCTTTGTTGAAATCACAACACTACTCAATGTAAATGAAGTTTAAAAACATGCAAGTTGATGTAAAAATTATTCCAGAACATACTGGGCTCTATAGTTGATTCTCAACAGGAGACACTTTGATGCCAGGGGACACCTGACAGTATCTGCACACTCATTTGATTATCATGACTGTGGGAAGGGAAGTGGTGGAGCATGCTGGAGACACCGGAGATGCGCATGTGTGAAGATGCTAATGCTGAAAGCCCCCACAAACACAAGAATCTAATTCGAAGTTTCAAGTGGAGACTCCTTGCTCCAGATGAATTATTAAAATTGTGAAATATACATTTAAAATAGTGAAATTTTTAAAATTTATTTTTAAATTTTCTAGGAAAACATGGATGATGTTGGTTGGTATGTCGCAGCACAGTCCTTTTACTTTTAACATGTAAAATTCATTTTAAGTTGATGAAACCTAGATAATATTGCATGATGGTCAATTTTTTTTTAATTGACATAATAAAGCACCACCAACTTGGTGCTGTAAACCATTCAATTTTATTTTCATACTCCTGAAGCCTGAGGAGTCTAGCATTGAGATAGCAGAAATCAGGCTCCTGGTGAAGCTTACTGAGAAGACTGATGTAAAAGGTCCTGGTTCTATAAGGCTTTGGAGCTAGAGATAATGGAGGATGAGGTTTGAGAAATATGTCCTAAGTCCACATGTTGAAAATTCACAAGTAGATATTCTTGGGCTAAGTATCTTCACGGCATAGTGAGGGTGCCCAAGACTGGTGCTTGTCCATTTGTTCATGGATGAGTTTGGGAGGATACAAGAAGAAGTTTGTGGATGGTTATGTTCTGAAGACAGGCAGCTGTGGTGATCATTTGGCACTGGAGAGGAGATGAGGATTGTAAAAAAAAGAAAAAAAATCCTTGAGCTGGTCCTGGTAGAATAGAAATATCTATGAAACAGGGTCATAATTCTCAACTGGAAATACGACATTTCTTCCTCCTCTTCCTCCTCTTTTTTAAACTAATTCAATTTCAAGATAATAAGGAATTATAGATGGGAATCAAATGTCATCCTAGAAAGAATGTTGAAGTTGTTAAACCTAGATTATATCCCAACCAGCTCTTAGCCTCAGATCCATTTATCTAAAATGTTAATAATATCAATTTTTCTAATTCACATGGTTATTGAGATCACAAAATAAAGTATAAGTGGTACTTTGAGTACTAGAATCACTACAATCTTAGAATTCTTCTCCACCATGCATTTTTCCCTCTCTTCCTCACCCTACTCTGCTATTCTTTTCCTCACATACCTTTTCTCCTTTTATCTCCTTTTATTCCAACTTCTCCTCATTTTATGGCCCCTGTTATCACTGATGAAAATTAAAAATGCAGGATGTAACATGATGCCATTTATCTTTCCCCACATCCTCCTCTTTTTTTTTAATTTTGTAAGCAAGGCATGTTTTCTGAGACTTGGTCACACAAAGATTAAGTTAATGGACAATCTTAAAGTTAAATGACACAAATAATGCACCATATCAATCAACTAGAGAAATTGCTCTTATATAGTCATTCCCACATATTTGTGCAAGCTTTTGGATACACTATTTCAATATAATTTCTCTATGGCTGCTGACAATTCTGACCTAATTGGTAGGTTGCATATCAGTGTAACATAGTGACAGCTCTTTGAGGCCATGTTTAGTCATAATCAGGATAATAACTATAATTTCTTTTGGGAAATGTGGCTCTCTACTACAGTGATAACCAGTTGAACAGTTTCAAGGGCTCTCTGCTTGTCCTTGTTGACTCTGTTGCCCAATGGAACTCATTCTTTGGCAGTTATAGTAAGTGTCTCTTTGTTAATGTTGTTTTCTTTTTCATATAGAAAGAACAGCTAAAGATCTGGGTATTGGACTCATCTCCAGGGTCTAGTGTGTTAGTTTTCTGTTGCTATTGCATCAAATTGTTCTAACCTTGAATTGCTTGAGTTAATTATGTTATACCCTTACACATTAGAAGACTGAGACTGGTCCCCTTGGTCTAAGATGGTGTGTTTTTCCAATTCTTCTTGGAGACTCTAAAGAAGAACTCATTTAATTTTTCAATTTCTAGGGTGCACTCCAATTGCTTACAGCAATACTCACCCCTCTGGATTTATATTCTCTATGCGTCTCAGAAATAGGTCAGAAAAAGATAGTGATGTGTTGATGTCAACTGTCTTCCTTCATTATGACCTCACTGATTTGGTATAGCTGTAGATGGAATACATAACTGTGTGGTCTTCTTTAAAAATATATCTGCTAGTTGATGTGGCTTTGCCTTTTGATTCCAGGCTAAATGTGAGAGATAGCTGAAATTATATTGACTCTGTATCTTAAATTTACATGAAGATTCTGTTTGTAGAGAAAAGTTTTTCTCCTATTTAAACATTTTGTCAACAAAAAATTTCAATTGTATAGGTTGCATTTCATACAATTTTAGGTAATGAATTTGTCTGCCCTAGATTAAAATGTTACACTGACATTTTTGGTGAAGAAAATTTTTCAGCATTACAAACCTATTCTTAAAATAATCCTTAAAATGTAATTTTTTACCTATACTAGAAATCAACTTAAAACTTTTTTCTCTCTAGACTGCTGTGGCCAGCAGCATATTTTCTCTTCTCACTCACATTTAAATCAGGCTGAAAAAACAGTCAGTTAGCAGCCATTTAAGTAGAAGGCTTTCCAGTGTTCTTACTCATCCCCAGACAGACCTTCTTTCCAAAAGTGAGTTTGAAAGGGTTGCAGAACTGTAACAAACTTCCTAGTAATGAACCATAATTAATGAGGACAAAGTTACCTCACTACTGCTAACATTTAGTTGATGCTGTGCCTTGGTTCAAGACCCCCGAAGAGACCACCAGAGATGCAAACTCTTCAAAATGCAAAAGCCAGGTTTATTGGAAAGTAAAAGCTTCAGCAGGGACCCCATTCTAGCACACTGTCACAGACGCAGCCAGAGGAGGTACCCAACTCTGCAAATTGAGCTTTAAAAGCAAAAACCACAGGTTACACATCAATTAGGGGTCTCAGTATGGATACAATTCTGATTAGCTCATTTTTAGGGACTTTCCAGAATTCCTCTGTTATCTTAGCCCAGTGTTTGCCTTCCTCTATTGACAATCTCCTGGGTTGGGACATTCCTCGGCTATCTCCTGAATTGTATTTTGTACTTGTAGAACTCAGGCCAGTTTCAAGCTGGGGTTCAGGGACTTCTGCTCAAAATGGAGGCGCTTCTCTGATTCTTCAGTTTTAGCTTCACCTACTAGTAAAGTAGAGATAATTCAGGAACAGACTAAAGGTTACATGAATGGAGTAGTGCCTCTGTAAAGAAGATGGGTTTTGATAATACACAGCTTGATTAGGACCACCTTAAATTAATACAAATGGGATAGGGAATGCTTGGAAATCTAGGAGAGGACAGGCTGTACTGGATCTTCATAGAATGTTAGGAATAAAACCAGATGACCCTCAAAAGAGGTAGTTTTTACCAGAGATGGAAATGGGTCACTAGGAATTCTTAAAATTGGGTGTGTATAAAACATACACATGGAATTTTTTTAATAAGAGAATTTCTCAACTTAATCTTCAGAGATTCTGATTATGTTGGCTAGGGAATAGAATTGTGTTTTTGAATTGTTCTGAAAAAATAGAAATAAAACAAACTTCAAGAAAACCCACTGCAACACCTCACTTGCCTCAGGTCCTATAATACATTGCAGTCAGAATCATAAGGACTCCTGTTCAAAACCCTCAGAATGTTGTGGACTGTCCTCCCTGTACCATGCCATTTTTGCCTCTTTGTCTCTAAAGGATTAATTCAGAAATAGCCAGGCTTGGCCTGATAAATTCTTTTCCAGTATTCTGGTTGTTTCCCTGAATCCATTCTTTTGACTTTATTTATTTGTTTTTAAGAGGGCTGTTTAATGTTGCAAGTGAATGTTAAATTAAAATTTTTTCTTGAATTTAAAGACCTCCAGAATAGAATCAGTCTAGCCCATCACCAAGTAGAGATAGAAAGGATGCAGATGTTCTCATGTTTGGAAGGGCTTCCAGTTTGGGCAGCAGGTGTGGGCAGGATGAGACTGCTGAGGAGAGACCCAGAGGGCTCCAGGCTTCCTTTGAGGTGGGGCTGTCTTGGGCAGAATGGAGATTGAATACTTCCCAGAAAGCTCATCTTCCCACCCTCTCAGAGCATTTGTTGTTTAGTTTTTAAATACAGCTTGACTTCTGAGAAGGACTTTTCTTCCCAAAGAATTCACTAATCAAGGTCCTAGTCTATGCATTTACACAAATAAATCTTTGTGAAAGAGCAATTGATTCATTAACTAAGAAATGTGATCATTTCCACTGTTGTGCTAGGACTTCTAAGCACCTTGGCTGGATCGTCAATTAAGCCAGGCAAGTGGGAGCTGGGAGTAAAACAGGCAGAATAGATCTCAACTGACTTCAAGAAATAAAAGCATCAAACAAACCCAAGCTTCAGATATTTAAACTTGTGTTGTCTTAAGCATCTTAAGAATGCCAATTCTTTGCAGGAATAACAATAGAAAGGGAAAGACCACTGAACTTTTTAGAATTCAGGAAGTTTAGTTTATATAAGTAGCCTTTCTATACTGTGGGGGTGCTCTGGAAGGAGATAGCTCCTCTGGGCAGACAAAGTACATAACACTAATGTAGCTAGGGAATAGGGAGAGTGATTCTTGACATTTAAAATAGCAAAACACTTCTGTAAACATTATTTGCATATTATTTACATGAGCATGCCAATAATATGTAAACAAGGTAATCTGAGTAAAGATGGATGGTAAATTTCAAAAAGAAGAATTTATTTGTATTTGGTACTAATATTAGTATACTATTTAAAATTACTTTGACATAGTTTTAATACATAGGATAGACAGTTGCCTACTTAACAGTCATTTGTCCTATATATTTCTGAACAATAAACTAAGGTTCCAGGCTGTTAGGCATGTTTTCTTTCTTTTTTTATTATGAATAAAGCCATATTTTCTATCCGTGTATATCCTTGTTCAAGGTCCGTTCCCCCTCCCACCGCCTTCAGTCACTCTTTCTTCTCCACATCTCCCCATCTCCTCCCCAGCAAGGGCAAGAGGTTCCAAGGTCCCAACATGGCTCAGTTCAGCATCCACTCGTGGCAGATCCAGTTTCCTCACCCCAACATCAAGACTGAGTTAGGTGTTCCTCTAGAGGGAGTGGGATCCAAGGTGCCAGTCCAAGGTGTTTCAGATCCCAAGCTGTTCAGTGGTTGTGGTTTGCAGCTTAGATATGCTTTGCTTTTTGCTTTTTTGTTTAGAGTACACTAATGAGTGAGTACATCCTCTGCTTATCTTTCTGAGTGATACCTCCATCAGGAGTCTATTCTCCAAATCCATCCATTTGCCTGCAGATTTTAGGATATTATTTTTTTCTTACCGCTGAGTAGTACTCCCTTGTGTAGATGTACCACAGCTTGTTAATCCATTCTTCAGCTGAGGGGCATCTAGGTTGTTTCCAGATTCTTGCTATTACGAATAATGCTGCTATGAACATAGTTGAACTAATGCCTTTGGAGTGCAAATGTGCATCTTTAGGGTATATACCCAGAAGTGGTATTGCTGGATCCTTGGGAAGATTGATTTCTAGTTTTCTGAGAAACTGCCATACTGCATTCCAGAGTGGCTGAACAGTGGAGGAGTGTTCCCATTGCTCTGCAAACTCTCCAGCATAGGCTGTTATCTGTGTCTTTTATCTTAGCCAATCTGACAGGTGTAAGGTGTTTTCAAATGAAGCTTGAAATGAAAATTGCAACAGAAAGCATTTAATTGAAGAAGTAGTTTAGTAAAATTCTTTGCAGGAAAATAAAATTTTATTTGTCTTCTGTCCATTTCACCTGATCAACTAATTCTATCAATAATTTTTATTGATGTATATTAATCTCAATAATTTTTAATTTATATTCCATAAAGGACAGTCTTTTAAATATTAAGATTTAGCATATTTTAGTATTTCATAAGTTATGCAACTTTCACAACTTCCTTATCCCAGATACTTTTATTTCACAATAAAGAAACTCTAGCCCAGTGACATCCTAGACCCTAATGATGATTAACTTACTTTCTATTAATATGAAGGGAACCATGCATAAATACAACTTTTATGTGTCCCTTCATTTAGAATAATGTTTTCTAGGCTCATTTATACTTTAGTGTATGTCGGTGTGGTATTCCTTTTTATGATTAAATAACATTCCATTGTGTAAATACTCTACATTTTGCTTCTCTGTTCATCAATTAATGGATAACTGACCTGGCATTTGGAGCTATTGTTAATCATGTTGCTATGAACATTCATGTTTAAAATTTTGCAGACATGTAATCTTGAGTCTTTTACATATATTCTTAGAGTGGTGTTGGACCACATAGTGACTGTGTTTAATTTATTCTAACACATCTGGTGGTTTCATTTTCTTCATATCCATGCAAACACTTATTATTGCCTGGCTTTTGACTGCAGACACTTTAATGCATGTGAAATGGGACATTTCTGTGTTTTTTTTTATTTGTACTCACTATTTTGAATTCATTTTCCAGTGAAAAGGCCCTGAAGCTCATGGTGGCCTTTATACCTGTGAATAATTGAAAAAAGAAGGTAGAGGCTGGAGTGATGGCCCAGTGAGTGAAGTACTTGCCTCAAAAGCATAAATACCCAAGTCTGAACCTTTCAAGTACATGCAAAGCTATAGGTGACAGGGGCAGGTCTGTGTTGATCCCAGTGCTCCTGTGGTGAGATGGAAGATGGAGAATCCACAGAGGCAGGAGAGCTAGACAGAGTGGTGTATGCAGTAGTAAAGGAATAGAGAACCTTCCTCAAACAAGGTGAAAGGCAAGGACCAACAACCAAGGTTGGATGTCCTACAACCTTCCCACCAGCACTGTAGCATATGTACACCTGTGCTCACAAACAGAAATACACACATACACACACACACACACACACACAAATCTAGGAAAGTGGTTTTAGGATAAGAGTAAACACTTATTACTTATTTATTTATTCATAACTACTACTCTGTTAATAAAGGGATTTGCATGGCTTATCAAAATGTATAATGTGACATAAATGTGGAAAATATAAGAGGTGAGGAAAATATTGGGGTGAGGAAAAAACACAGGCAAAAGAGTTTAGAAGCTTAAAGTTTTGTTATTGAATATCTTAGGACACAAAGTGACCCCAAAACGCACAGTTTATATAAGTTAAAAACAATCAGAGCCCTTTACTGGTAGGTCATTATTCTCTTCATAATCCCACCAGAATCAAGGGGATCCCAAACCTTGAAGCATTTCTTGACATTGCTAACAATTCTAGATAACAGAAGAGCTGAAGGAAGGCCTCTTACTTCAGTTTGTCATTACTACGTCCACTCTTTTGAATTGTTCATTTAGCATCAGTGTATCTGTCTGAAGCACACACAAAGCTCTGTGTATCTCAAAGCTGGACATTCACTCTTCCTATAAGAAATTTCCAATGACTTCCATCTCTAGGAGATTTGAGGGCAACGGTTCTAACTGGCTCTCTACCGACCTCCGCAGCTCCCCTTCGTCCCTGATAAGAACCTGACAGGCAGCTTCAGTACCTATTTAGTGTGCAAAGCCTCCTCCTTCTCTTCCATCTCTTTCCCTCTCACTACTAAGAACTTGTGAGCTCCGTCCTTCAGAGTCAAACTTAGGTGGCATCATTTTGCTATCATACTCTTAATACTCCCAGCAGAATCAAATTTTTCTTTTTGTGTTACTGCTACTTTTAGGGTTTATCGTAGCAACTGGTTTCTATCTGTTCTCCCCAGTGAATTGTAACTGATTTCACAAAAGGGTACCCATCAATAACATCAATGACCAGCGCAAAGCAGGTGTCTACATTCATTGATTAATGTCCTGATTTCACATGCTCTCATAAGCACATGTGAATTTGCCCCATCCTTCTTCAAAAGTGGACCCAGAATGGAAAAAAAAAAAATTTGCCATGTCCTAAATGTCTCCCTGCTCTGGAAATCATGTTTTCTGAACGTCATTTTACTCCGCACAGCTTTTCTTCACGGACACATTCACTCTAGCACCCAAGAAAACATAAATAAACATTGGGATTTCTTTTTAACAAAGCACTCCAGACCAAGCTTCCCCTGCTCCCATTTTCTCATTTGAATGCAAACCTTCTTACGTATCCCAGAAAAGATAATATCATCTCTGCAAACTAAAATGATAAATCTCATCTGAAATTCTGTCCTTTGTCACAGCCACTCTGTCTCCAAGCTTTATACCAACTGTCTTTGAGGGATAAAGTGAAAGGCATTCAGTTGCCCTTTCAGTGTTATTCTCTTTCTAGTGCTAAAGAAACAACCAGTTCACATAACCATGGGGGATGTGGTGGGATTTTTATTGTTCTTCTAATTCAAGATTCTAAAATGCCATGCTCCTTCTCTCAAACATGACCAAATCTTCCAAGGAAGATAGAAGATTCTATTTAGATAACTTTAGAAAAATGTCATTATTTATATTTTATTTGCCTGATGTCCCCACCCCCATGAAGCTACTGTGTCCTTTGTCCTTAATATTCACTCCCATCATGTCTTATCCCTCCACTGTCATAGAGCACATAGACACTTTGTGATCTGTCTGCAAACGTCTCTCTTTTCACAGCCTTCAATCTCTATGTCACTAATGTCTTTATCGTTCGGTACATTGTCTAATTGGAGCTATACCCATCCTAGAACCATCACCCAATGTCTACAGACACTATATTCATTTGTATGGTTAACATTGGTTCAATAACCAAAAAGAGAAAACTACTGACTTTTCAGAGGAGTAAAGGACACTATTTGTTCCAAGGAAAGGCTAGAGTCTCCACAAAGCAAATTATTTCTCGGATGGGATAATTTCTACTGTATTAAAAACTAATTAAATAATGACTGATAAAAAATTTAAATCTCTCAAAATGCTGAGAACTGAATAAAAATATCTCATGAAACAAAATATCAATCAAATTATTCTCATTGTCATTATTTGTATTGTCTGACTACCTGAGTCACAATGCTGAATTGGCTAGGGGCACTGGAGACATTCTTCAAGCTGTTTCTTTCCTAAAGCACTAAAAGGGTCTTATTAAAAGTCACTCAAATCTGAAGGGGGTCCCACAGCAGGAAGCCCAAGGAAAGCATTACAGTGAGAATCTGCTATAATTTGGTTTTTAAAAATTCTACTGTGCAAGACATTCCCTTGGTATAAATATTCCTAATTAGCAAAGACTTTTGGATCTCTCATACAAAATGCTGCCATGAAATTTAAGGTTGCTTAAAATTATCTTAACTCATCCCATTGGGCAAACTAAGCCAGGATCTTAGTAGCTGTGGTGTTGTGGTCTGCAGGAATGTAGACAGGTTTAAGAGCTCCCATCCAATCCTGGGAGCCTTTTGTTGGCCTGACAACATAATCTCATATCTATTTTGCTATCAGGATGCAGGAGCCAATGCCTGGGGAATTTCTGGTTCAAAAAGGCATAAAATGGAATGAACTAAAGAAGTATCAAAATTGAAGGTTTTCTGCTTAACAAACATTAGTTTGTAGCAGCACTAGGGAAAATTAAATTTTCTGTTAGCAGAACAAGTAGAATCAAAAATATCCTTGCTGTTGACTCTTTCATGTTATTTAGGTAGTTGGTACCATAAAAATGTATTTATATCTTCTGACTCAATTCTACTTTTAAAAAATCTTGACGTCTGTATTTCTGTTCTGTCAAAAGTTAATACTGTGAAGGATGTATGATGAATTCTAAGCATACCAATTAAAGAGTTCTATGACACAATGCTGATTTGGGGCTGTGACAAGATCACGTTTTCTAGAAAGTGACCATTGGAAAGAGACACCACTTGACTAGAAAGTTGTTTTCCTCTTTCCTTCTACTATCATAAGATAAATTTTAAAAAAGCAGATGAATTAAGAATAATGAACATGAATTACACTAATAAAATGCCACAGAGACTAGAAAGCTGTCGAGAAAATGTGAATGAGACTGAGGGCAAAGGAGCTGGCTGACAGTGGAAGGGTGGAGGCGCAAGCATGAAAACCAATGTTAGGATAACTACAGGGAAGACCATTGCATGTGATGCAGAAGACCATGTGTCAACTCAGATGTCTTGGGATCTAGAACACTGCCATGCTTCTGTTTAAATGTGGACCAAGACATCTGTCTGAAAATAGCTCTCTTTAGAGTAGATCTCACCCCATCCCCAGCTTGGTGGAAGTTCTGCATTCAGTTTCAGATGTAGGGTACACATGCATAGCACATTTGTATCCATCCCCATGAAGTGCCCTGAAGTCTGCTGAAGGCAACTGGAGGATGAACCCTAAAAGGGCTTCTTTCAATCCTTTCTGTATATGATACTAGAAGCATTGACAATATACACTTTGCTGCTCTGGAGACCTCATCCTGGTCTTGAGAAACTGAAAGTTATGTGTCTTTTGCAACTTTGGTCATACTGGCATGTTTGGTTCCCTAGAGCTTTGACCACATCATGTTACAGTCTCATCAGTATGCTGAGTGGACTAGTTTTGGAAATACATGGAGGTAGCTGGATGAAATGCAAGCAGACAGCTTGCAGGAGTGCCTCCCTACAAGGACGATGGATACTTTATGCTTTATAAGCAAAGCCCAGGAAGAAGATAGAAGTGGGTGTCAAATAAGACCTGTAAAGAACCTGTTCTTGGGCACATGTTAGGCATGTGATCTTGGAAGAGCCCCCAGAACTAGTGTGTGTTGTGTGTGTGTGTGTGTGAATTTTTAAAATACACGGTTACAGTTAACATAGGATGTAAATTATGAGCAGGACAAGATATAATTTTCTGGCCAAATGAAGATACCTTTAAAAAAAAGAGTTTGCTAGTAATAATTATGTGGAGGTAATAAACTACTTTTCTAGACCAACTATAATACATAGTGATTCCACTTGAACTATCACTCTCAGCTCTGTTTTGCAGTGTTTTCATTTTTATCCTAAGCTTATCCTTTGTTTGTAATAGAATAATACATGCAAAAATGGATCTTACCTGAAGAAAAAAAGAATGAGGATGCTATGAAAGTGGCAGGACAAAACAGTTAGCATTTACATTGATTTGGAGGTCCTCCCCAACCCTTTATCACCTCTAGAGCTGTAGGTCTTTTTTTTTTCCTTTTATTATTATTATTATTATTATGAACAAAGAAGTCACACTTGTATATCCTTATTCAAGGTCCCTACCCCCTCCCACCACATCAGGTCATTCTTTCTTCTCCACAAATCCCCATCCCATCCCTGGGCAGGCTGTAGGCAGTCCCATGGTCCCACTGCCCCAATATTGCTTAATTCAGTCTCCACTCCTGGCAGATCCAGTTTTCTCCCCGCTCCCTCAGGAGTGAGTCAGGTGTTCCTCTAGGGGGAGTGGGATCCAAGGTGTCAGTCCAGGGTGTTTCTGATCCCAAGCTGTTCAGTGGTTGTGGTTTGCAGCTTGCGCATGCTTGGCTTTTTTCTTGTTTGTTTGTTTGTTTGTTTAAAGTCCACTAATGAATGAGTACATCCCCTGCTTATCTTTCTGAGTTTGTGATACCTCACTCAGTAGAATATTCTCCAAAACCATCCATTTGCCTGCGAATTTTAGGATATCATTTTTTCTTACTGCTGAGTAGTATTCCATTGTGTAGATGTACCACAGTTTGTTAATCCATTCTTCAGTTGAGGGACATCTAGGTTGTTTTCAGGTTCTTACTATTGCAAATAACGCTGCTATGAACATAGTTGAGCTAATATCTTTGGAGTGTGACTGTGCATCTTTAGGGTATATGCCCAGAAGTGGTATTGCTGGGTCCTTGGGGAGATTGATTCTCAATTTTCTGAGAAACCACCATACTGCATTCCAAAGTGGCTGAACAAGCTTATACTCCTACCAACAATGGAGGAATGTTCCCCTTGCTCTGCATCCTCTCCAGCATAGGCTGTCATCTGTGTCTTTTATCTTAGCCAGTCTAACAGGTGTTAGGTGGTATCTCAAAGTTGTTTTGATTTGCATTTCTCTGATGGCTAAAGATGATGAGCACTTTTTCAAGTGCCTTTCAGCCATTCGTAATTCTTCTGCTGAGAATTCCCTTTTTAGATCTGAATCCCATTTTTTGATTGGGTTATTCAAGGTTTTGGGCTCTAGATTCTTGAGCTCTTTATATATCTTAGAGATCAGTCCTCCCTCTATCACTTGTAGGGCTGGTGAAAATCTTTTTCCATTCTGTAGGCTGTCGTTTTGTCCTATTGACAGTGTCCTTGGCTTTACAGAAGCTTCTTAGCTTCAGGAGATGCCACTTATTGATTGTTGGTCTTAGTGTCTGTGCCACTGGTGTTATATTTAGAAAGTGGTCGCCTGTGCCAATTCGTAGAAGTGTATTTCCCACTTTCTTTTCTATCAAGTTTAAAGTGGCTGGGTTTATGTTGAGGTCTTTGATCCACTTGGATTTGAGTTTTGTGCAGGGTGACAGGCTTGGATCTATTTGCATTTTTCTACACAATTTCATCCAGCTATGCCAACACCATTTGTTAAATATACTATCTTTTTTCTTTTGAATATTTTGGACTTCTTTGTCAAAGATCAGGTGTTCATAGTTTTTTGGGTTAATGTCTGGATCCTCAATTCTATTCCATTGGTCCACAAGTCCGTTTTTATGCCAGTACCAGGCTGTTTTTATTACTGTAGCTCTATAGTATAGCTTGAAGTCAGGGATGGTGATACCTCCTGAGGTTCTTTTGTTGAGTAAAATTGTTTTGGCAATCCTGGCTTTCCTGCTATTCCAAATGAAATTGAGTATTGTTCTTTCAAGGTCCAAAAAGTATTGTGTTGGGATTTTGATGGGCAGTGCATTGAATCTGTAGATTGCTTTTGGTAGAATTGCCATTTTTGAGCTGTAGGTCTTTAAACTACTCATTGTCCACTAGAAATTCAAAGCATTCCCATTTTGCTTAGCATGGTTGTACCAATGCTCAGTTTGTGGTTCCCTATATTAGTTATTTGATTTTTCCTCTCTTCCTTGCCTTCTCTCCAAGATAGTAAGTAGTCTCACAAGATCTAAAAAGACATTTTTCTTTTCTTTTTTTTATTATGAATAAAGTCATATTTTTCATCCTTGTATATCCTTATTCAAGCTCCCTTTCCCCCCTCCCACTCCTTCCAGTTACTCTGTCTTCTCCATATCTCCCCATCTCCTCCCCAGCAAGGGCAGGAGGTCCCAAGGTTCCAAAGTTCAGCATCCACTCCTGGCAGATCCACTTTGCTCACTCCCAAAACAAGACTGGATCAGGTCAGGTTTTTTTTTGGGGGGGGGTTTGTTTGTTTTTTTTGTTTGTTTGTTTGGTTTTTTTTGTTTTGTTTTGTTTTGTTTTGTTTTGTTTTGTTTGTTTTTTTTTTGTTTTTTTTTTTTTTTTGTGGAGGGAGTGGAATCCAAGGTGCAGGTCCAAGGTGTTTCAGATCCCAAGCTGTTCAGTGGTTGTGGTTTGCAACTTGGATATGCTTTGCTTTTTGCTTTTTTGTTTAGAGTCCACTAATGAGTGACTAATGAGTGAGTACATGCCCTGCTTATCTTTCTGGGTTTGTGATACCTCACTAAGGAGGATATTTTCCAAATCCATCCATTTGCCTGCAAATTTTAGGATATAATTTTTTTCCTTACTGCTGAGTAGTACTCCATTGTGTAGATGTACCACAGCTTGTTAATCCATTTCTCAGTTGAGGGGCATCTAGGCTGTTTCCAGGTTCCTGTAATTATGAATAATGGTGCTATGAACATAGTTGAGCTAAAGCCTTTGGAGTGCAAATGCGCATCTTTAGGGAATATGCCCAGAAGTGGTATTGCTGGATCCTTGGGGAAATTGATTCCCAGTTTTCTGAGATACTGCCATACTTCATTTCAGAGTGGCTGAACAATCTTACATTCCCACAAACAATGGAGGAGTGTTCCCCTTGCTCTGCATCCTCTCCAGCATAGGCTGTCATTTGTGTCTTTTATGTTAGCCAATTCTCTCTGCTTTTTGATTAGTTTGGATAAGGGCTTATCTATCTTGTTGACTTTCTCAAAGAACCAACTCTTTGATTCATTGATTCTTTGTATTTTTCTTTTTGTTTCAATTGTATTGATTTCAGCTCTAAGTTTTTTTTTTTATTTTCTGCCATCTACTATTTCTAGGTGAGTTTGCTTCTAATTGATCTAAGGCTTTCAGCTTTGCTGATAGTTTTCTAGTGTGGGATTTCTCTAGGTTTTTCATACAGACATCTAGTGATATGAATTTTCTTTTTAACACTGCCTTCATTGTGTCCTACAAGTTTGGGTACATTGCGAATTCATTTTTGTTAAATTCTAGGAAGACTTTGAAATTTGCCTTAATTTCTTCCTTGACCCAGAGGTGATTCAGTTGAGTGATGTTTAGTTTCTATGAGTTGGTAGACTTTCTGTGATTTTTGATGTTGTTGAACTCTTACTTTAGGCAGTGGTGGTCTGATATGATACAAGGGATTATTTCCATTTTCTGTTTCTATTTATATTTGCTTTATGACTAATCATGTGGTCAATTTTAGAGAAAGTTCCATGTGGTGCTGAGAAATATATATATTCCTTTGCAGTTGGGTGGAAGCTTCTGTAAATATCTATTAAATCCATTTGCATCATAACCTCTGTTAGACTCCTTATTTCTCTGTTGAGTCTCTGTCTGTTTGATGTATCCAAGGGTGAAAGTGGGATATTGATGTCTCCCACTATTAGGGTTTGAGAACTGATGTGGGATTTGAGCTTTAGTAGTGCTTCTTTTACATAGATAGGTGCCCTTATATTAGGGGTATAAATATTCAGGATTGAAATCTCCTCTTGACCATTTTTTCCAGAGATGAATAAGTAATGTCCATCTTGGTCTCCTTTAATTGATTTTAGTTTGAAGTCTACTTTGTTCGATAGTAGGATGGCAACCCCAGCTTGTTTTTTAGGGCCATTTGATTGGAAAATCTTTTCCCAACCCTTTACTCTGAGCCTGTGTCTATCTTTGTGGTTGAGGTGTGTTTCTTGTATGCAGAAAGATGGCTTCTGTTTTTGTATCCATCTTGTTAGTGTGTGTCTTTTTATAGGTAAGTTGAGTCCATTGATATTAAGGGATATTAATGACCACTGATTGATATTTGCTGTTATTTTTGGTGGTAGCTTATATGTATTTCCTTTCTCTGAGCCTTTCTTTTGTGGTATTATTGATTGTTTTTGGTTTCATGGGTGTATATGGGTTCCTTAGGTTGGAGTTTTCTCTTTAATTCTTTCTGGAGCGCCAGATTGGTAGAATGGTATTGTTTCAGTCTGACTTTGTCATTGAATATCTTGTTTACTCCATCAATGGTGATTGCTAGTTTTGCTGAGTATAGTAGTCTAGGTTGGCAGCCATGATCTTTTAGTGTCTGTATTACTTCTGACCAAGACCTTCTTGCTTTCATCATTTCCATTGAATAGTCAGGAGTTATTCTGATGGGTCTACCTGTATAGGTAAGTTGGCTCTTTTCCTTTGCAGCTTTTAACATTTTTTCTTTGTTCTGTATCTTTTGTGGCTTGATTATTATGTGGTGAGAAGACTTTTTTTTGGGGTGTGATATCTATTTGGTATTTGGTGTCCTGTAAGTTTCTTGTATCTTTATAAGCATTTCCTTCTTTAAGTTGGGAAAGTTTTCTTCTATGATTTTATTGATTACATTATTTTTGCCTTTGAGTGTGTATTCTTCTCCTTCTTCTATTCCTATTGTTCTCAAGTTAGGTCTTTTCATGGTGTCCCAAATTTTCTGAACATTTTGTGTTATGGCTTTTTTGGTTTTAGTGTTTTCTTTAGCTGATATATCTATTTCTGCTACTGAGTCTTCCACTCCAGAGATTGTCTTCCATCTCTTGGATCTGTTTGTTATGCTTGTATCTGTAATTCCAGCTTTTTCTTCAGATTTTCTATTTTCATCTTTGCCTCATTTTGTGCCTTTTTTATTGCTTCTATTTCAGTTTTTAGTTCTTGGAATGTTTCTTTTATCTTTTTGTTTATCTTTTTTTTTTTGGTTTTCTTTCAAGGATTTGTTCATCTCTTCCAATATTTTGTTTGTATTTTCTTCTATTTCTTTAAGGGAATTTTTCATATCTTCTTTGAAGGCTTCAATAATCTTCATAAAGGTGTTTTTGGTGTTGTTTCCTTCTGTTTCCTCTTCATTGCTCTGTTCAGGTCTTGTAGTTGTAGAACCACCAGTTTCTTCTGGTGTTGCCTTGTTCTTCATATTATTATATGTATTTTTCCACTAGCATCTGCCTATGACTTCAGTGGATCATGATTAGTCAGTTCGTAGTCAGTTGCGGCAAGAGCACTTGTGTGTCTCTTGTCTCCTCTGAGCAATGGGTCTGCTCGATCTCTGACTCTGCTCTGGACAAGGATCTGAATTTCAAGGCCTCAGTCCTTCTCTGATGACACAGTTTGTCCTGGAGGTGGGGTCCAGCCATGCAAGGTCCCTTCTTTTAGGGGTTGCTGGAGGAGGTCCCTCACAGCTAAAGCCTATAGCTCTTGTCTACTAGAAAGAGTCTGAGATCAGACCCTAGGATTTGACCCTGGTTCCGAAGAGGGGCTCTCTGTAGGGGTGGTCCAGGTGCCAGAATCTGCTCACCTCTGACTCTGCTCTGGATGGGGGCCTGAATTTCAAAGGCCTCAGATTTTCTCTGATGATTCAGTTTACCTGGAGGAGGGGCTTGGTCGTGCAAGGTCCCTTCTTTTAGAGGTTACTGGGGGAGCTCCCACAACTAAAGCCTAGCTTCTGTCTGCTAGGGAGAGTCTGAAATCAGACCCTAGGGATTGATCCCGGTCCCAGAGAGTGGCTCTCTGGATGAGTGGTCCAGGTGTCGGAATCTGCTCACCTCTCAAGATATTTTTCTGTAACAAGCCTGGGATGAAGATTAGAAACACAAGACTTCCTCATCACAGCCGGCTACATCATTTTACTAATGTTGATGTTGGAGTAGAGTTGATATTTTTAAGTAGAGTATCCAATGAGAAAGAGATGTTACTTTAACATGTTTTAATTTATGTTAAATTATCATAGAGAAATTGCTCTTTTTTCCAGAAAGGGAGTTGAACTTTTGTTTTTGCTGAATTTTAACTCACTTAGAAACTTCCATTGCAAAATGTACTTCTTTTATCATGAGCATTATGTGTGGTCTCTAAGGCTTTAAAAATTCAGCTTCTGACCATGTCTTTTGTCATCGTGTGGGCACAGAGAGGATATGAATGTATTATCTTAGTTGTGTTCCTTGAGACTCTTCCGTGAGACACCAGACTCAGCTCTTAGTGTCCCCCAGGGAATAGATACTGAGAATAGATGCCCTCTGAGAGTAGGCAGGTGCCATTCCAATGACTGCAACTTTGGTTGCTGCCTAGCAGAAGTAGTAGCTGTCCTGCCTAAAGACTTCTTGTATTCTAGCTGTCTAAGTTCTATGAGGATAGAGTTTCTGCTATGAGTCTCTTCTCAGAGGCTACATCAGGGCTAACCCTTTTTTCTTGCAGTAACTGAATATCTGACAAGAGGAAACTTTACAATGCATCTGTAATTAAAATAAAATTACATTACTTTCCCCCTTCCTTCTTTTCCTTCTAGCCCTTCACAGGTACTCCCCATTCAAGCCTTCCCACACCCCATATTCTCAAACTGATAGTCTCTTTTTCTTTGATCATTATTGTTATTCCCCTATACACACATCCATATGTATATGAAGGCACAGATATATAAATATAGCCTACTGAGTTTGTTTTAGATTCTGTGTGTATGTGGCTTTGGGACTGATCTTCTTACATTGGATAACTTCCTGGGACAGTTTAATCCCAACCCTCTCAGCAGTCGTTGGTAGCCTATAGTTCTTTATTAGGTATAGTGCTCAATAAAATTGTCCCCTTCCACATTAGCCTGTCTGTTGATAAACCCATTGTTCTGCTCTTCTTTATGCAGCCATTTCTAGGACAGTCTTTCACCACAGACCTCTTGGTATTCTGGCTCTTAAAATCTTTCTACCCTTTCAACCACATTGTTCCCAAAACTATAGAATATGTGATATAGATGTATCAGTTGGCACTGGACTCTTCCATGATCTGTTGTTTGAGGTAGGATGAGGAAGAAATAGGAAAAAAGAATGTGTTGTATCTCAATGTCTAATAGTGGGAAATTCCTGATGCTGAAAGTGTCTAAGAGCTTTGTTCACTGTGGAGGGAGAGCAGGGCTGGCTGTAACTGTCTAGTGAAACTCCTGGGGCCTTGTATCCACCAGAATAAGACCCGTGTCTAAAAAGTTTCACAACCTCTTAAAATGGCAACAACAACAACAGGAACCAAATATTCAGACACAGAATACTACAAGGCCTAGTTTACATTAAAATTAAAATTATAGACATAGAGTTGCTGCTTAAAAATTAGTTTAATAAAACAAATTTCCCTAGAACAATCAATGGAAAGGTCTAATAATAGGAGTTAGAAAGATGGCTTACCAGTTAACAGAACCCAAGTTCTGATTCCACCACTCATGAGGTGTGGCTCTCAATTGCTCCTCTCTGCCTTTCTGATATATCATTCAATGTCACAAAGCTGTAAATGAGGATACCATAAAACATGAAAGCCTTCAGGATGGACTCTGTGACACCTAGTAAATGTTAACAGCTGTCAGTTGCCATCAGTTTTAAATCTTCTGTGAATCTGAGAAGTAATGAACAGTATTTGGTGCATAATCTCACTGGGACAACTTGCCAAGAATGCTGAAATCCTTGGTTTATGGTGTCAGTCTTGAACTTGACTAAAGGCTAGGGTGAGAACTGAGAAAAAATAGCTACAGTACACCCAAAACCAAAGCCAATTGCCCTCCCTGCTAGGAGCTTGCTTACAACTGAACACTGAAAGCTAGTCAGTTATTCTTTGGGTGGTAGATGCTATTTCAGGTTTCTATTCACTCAGTGGTACTATTTGTGCCTGGATAATGCTCTATAAATGAGAAGGCAGGAAAAATATGAAAGAATGTGTCATTGGACAGGAAAGATGTAACAAAGTGTCAAGGTCATCAAACATGGAACAGTGAATAACTGAATCCTGCCAAGAAGCACTGTGATCCATGCTCAACATGACTAACAGGCCTGTCACCTAGGAATAAATTGTGTTAGAAACATGAGAATCTCAATTTTACTGTCAAAAGATATTTTTAATGGAATTGCCGGTTTTTTCCCTAATGAGACTTTTTATCAAATTTAAGATATCCACTACTGGTAATCTTTGGTTATGTTGATCAGTATCTAACAGTTGGGCTTAGAGTGAACTATAATTTATACTTGTGCATCGGTAACGTTTCATACTTCAAATTTGTAAAGTGCATTATATATTATATGGCAGGAATGGATCATTTAAAATTTATAACTACATGTAAATATCACAACATACTGTGTATATAACATATAAGTATTGTATATAATCTGCTGTGTTACCATATACAGTTTGTACATTGCTGTCTATTTAGGCACAATAATTCTGCAATATAAGACATATAGTATTAACTACATGTAATATAAAAAGCAAATAAGGTAAAACCTATTAAGATGTTGAGGGTTATGAATAAGTCCCTGGTGAAGCTGGGCATGGTGGCAAGATGGTGAAAGCCTACAATTCCAGTCCTTAGAAAATTAAGGCAGTAAGATAGCCATGAGTTCAAGGCTAGCCTGTATACACAGTAAGTTTCAAGTCAATCTGGGCTACAGAGTAAGGCCCTGTCACAAACAAACAGGCAAATAAGCAAGCAAGCAAACCAGAAAGCTTCCAGGAGTGATCCAACGAGCTTTTTTGACTATCAGAGCAGTGGAACAAATGCCAGCTACTTTATCTCAGATTCTAAAGGACTGAACCCGCTAAGTCTAAAGTTTTTCAGACTTAGCTGGTTCACCACCACACATTAATTAAAAATTTCTACCATTTTCTTCCTATTAAATATAGTAACTAGAGCAAAACTAACTTCATCTAGAATCTAATAGTTCTAGAGGCTACATGTAATCTGTTGAGATATGAGGACTTTGCATTTTATGTTTTATGTGTACTTAGATAAAGATAAAGAGCACTGCCATGGACTTAATACTTATATGTGTGTATGGCAATAAATGTATATATAATTTATAACAAGCTCTTTTACAAAGATTATGCTCCATTCTTCTTATGGTTGTTTATTTTAAACACAGGGCTACAGGCTCAAAAACACCTAGAGACCATTGTTCCTAAGTAGCAGCTACTTCTCTCAGATGCCATTTGTAGCTAAGTACACTTCTTTTGTTTCACCTTATGCTGCTGCAGGGGTATGGCAGCAGGCTGCTGCCCCCAGAATAACAGAAGCTTTGAGCAAGAAATGCCAGAGGGGATCAGCTCTCCTAACCCCTCATTTGACAGGGGAAGAAACTGAGGCTTAGAGGGGTTAAAGGATTTATCCAAGCTGACAAGTTAAAGTTGAGCTCAACAATATGGGAAATGGATGGAAAATCCAGTTAATGCTTAGCTAGCCATGGTAATGTGTCATGGGACTAGCTTGCAGAAACTAAATCCGTTAATAATCCCCAAACCTTATTTTAGCCAGAAGTTTTAAATGTCTTACCCATCAAACCTTTTGCTCAAGATGACAACATAATGGCTTTGTTTCTCTGGGCACCCAGGAATGTCTGCATTGAGCAAAAATGTCACATATGGGGCAGTGTGAGTGTTTGGTGACTATATAAATGTGAATGATACACATAGCTCTTAACAATATACATTAATTGTCCCAAACAAGCAGATTTAAGTGGATATAATTTCTATAGCCATGCTTATGAAAATGGAAGAAACAGTATTTTTTGAATGGGAAAAAGATTACTTAAAATTCATTTGTTTCTTTTCTTATTTATATGTAGGTAGATATATGCCATTTGAATGTACATGCCTGCAACGAGCAGAAGAGAACATTGAATCCCCTACAGAAGAAATTTTAAGTTTTTGTTGGCCACCTGATACGGGTGCTGGGAACCAGGTTGTGGTATTCAGGGAGAATGGAAGACATCCAGCTGCTGAATCATTTCTCCATCTCATGCCTAATCTTAAAATGCTGCAACTTTGCTCCAGAAACAATATTGATTTCCTAATGTAAGGCCAGACCAGCATTGGACTATTTGTCATATGCTAAAGTCTAGTAAATATTCTAATTTTTTCTGGACTAATTTTTGTCTTCCACCCCTTTAGCCAAATGTCTAACTGCCCAATGTTTAGAGGTATTTACTGAACTTTATGCAGTTAGGGCTAAGTACTCTCACATTGTTTTCCCATATTCAAAACTTAAATCTCATTACAATGAACATTAGAGTTATTTTGCACATTCAAAAGCAAAAGAGAGCAGACAAAGTCTATTAGAGCATCAATGCCAGCTAAACCCATGAAGATGAATGCTTTTATTGTGAAATTCATAAAAATATAAATTGATTTAAGAAGAACTGATTTTTTATGCTGAATCATCTGCCCTGTTAATTAGGATGTTTTTCCATTTGATGAAACATCTATGTTCCCTTAGTAAATGAGTTTTTTTTTTTTTTTAGCATCCTATTGTTTTCTGATTGTACATTATATCTTGGGTAACTTTAACAATTTTCAAGTCACCTAATCAGTATTCTTAGTGAATTTTCTTGTTTATAGCCAAGTTATCAGTTGACCCACTTCCACAGATCCATGTGTCTCATTTGTAAATGGTGATAGTCAGTTCTGTTCAATTTTTTTGCTCTTTATATTATTTGTTTGCATAACTAATAAATAGACTTTTACAGCAGTTATTAATTATTCCTCAATTACAGATCACTTAGGGCTTCTCCACATTCTAAAAATATTGCAGTAAAAAAAAATCTTCAAAAATCAAGTCTAACAAGAAACACAAGCTTACTTCCTATGTCTCCTATGTCACCTGATAACCAATTGAGAGATAAAATTTAAGTGCATTGCAGCTGATTGTCTCATTGCTTACTCTATCTATGATTATCCCTTACTCCTTTATGTCATTGTTCATATCACAAATGCCACTGAGATTGATTATTCCTACCACCTGAATTTCTGTGGATTCTTCAGTATCTGTCCCCTCTGTGAAGCTCCAGCTCAGGACCTTGCTCCTCCTCTTCTAATACCAGCTAACTGATCTTATAGCTTCAATCCCATCTCTCTTGCTACTCAGAACACTTTTTCTAAAGTGTATTTCTTCTGACTGGGAATACCACCATCTATCTCTTCACCAGCTTCTTCTCTTTCTCCACTCCCTTATTAAACTCTGACCCCAGGGTATCACTTTTCTGTGCTCTGGAAACTGACAGGTTTGTCACATCTCGACTGTTTTTGCATGTACCACACAACTGCAGTGATTGTCTTCCTATCTACCTACCATAGGAGGGCTGCCACTGGAGTATGGCACTATTCTGGAGCTTATTTTTATGTTCAGTTGCTAAGGTTCTACTATAAGTGGAACGGAGATTGAGTAGAATTGGCACCGTCTGGCGTTCTCCCACTTTTGATGAACTGGATTTGCTTATTAATGTGACTTGAAGGTTATTCCAACAAATCTATTTCCATCAGGATAAACACAAACTTGGCATTGCAGATGGGGCTTCTAGCTTGAGGGATGTTTAAAAGGGAAGAGTCAAGCCTGCTTCTCCCCACGTCTCATGCCTCAGGCACTTGCCTTCTTGACTGTTAATGATCACCTTAGGCCCTGAAGCACAATGATTTGAGAGGCCCCCAGTGACTATCTCAACTTCAGACAAAGCTTTTTCTTTTTAAATTTTTGTGAGTGAGAGATTCAGTAAATCTGTAAGAGAGTTTGCTAGAAAAGCAAAATCTTAGGACTTTGGAAAGGGGGGCGGGTCAGTCCATCATCTAATCCAGTTCTTTGCTTCCAGAAAGATCCAAGGAACTTACCAGCCCCTCCTGTTTCTAAAGGTCTATGAGAATGAGACTTTTGTTCACAGAAGGCAGCATTTGCCAGCAATAGAGTTCCAAAGTCTCACTTTCTAGCCTGGTGCTGCTTATCTAGTCCTGTCTAGGTCTTCTAAGTCCTGTGACTAGGGAGACAAGCTGGTCATCTGACTCCAGGATGACTGATTTAATGACGCTGGTGTGCCAGGATTCTAGAGAGCAAGAGTTTTCTCTGAATGAAGTGTATCTAATATGTCTAATACTCACCAGAAGAACCTTTCTCTGGGTCCTGCTCAGCAAACATGGGTAAGGGAAGAGTGATCAGAGTTCATTCTGCATACATTATTTACTGTTGAAAGGGAAGGGTGGCCCTGACACACACAGCGTGGTGACGTCTGCTTTTGACAGTACAGCTAGCTGCCCTCTCCAAACTGCTCAGCAGGCCAAAATATCCCAAGTTTCACTATCATTGTCTGTTAATATCCAGGGAGAGGTGTGAAGCCAGTTATCCATCTACTAGTTGGAGTGTAACCACTTTGAAAGAGACAAAACTGCTATATGTTTCTGTTGTTAGACCTTAGCCTTATCACAGTTAGAAACTGTAGAAAATCAATTACATGCTTTGAATCATCCCCCTTCCTGGCACAAAACTTCTTTTTCATTCTTGTGAGATAGCAAAAACTTTGCAACATCTACTGCTAACAGCCTGTTAGACATCTCTGCTAAATGGATGTAGTACAAATAAACCAAACAGAAGGTGGGTGGAATGCTAACCATCTTTCCTGTCCTCTGTTGCAGCCTCCTTGTAGCTTGGGACTGGTCTGCCTTGCCTCTGCAACATCAGGACAGCTTTCAAAGTTGTTTCTCAAGGACACAATGGTGCACCTCCAGTGAATTTCAACTTTTCTCTGTCTCTAATCTATATTTAATGTTTTATGATTGGTAGTGTGCTTCAGCTAAATATCAGATTGGAATGAAAATGATCCTTGGGAGAACATTTGCTTCCAAGCAGACGCCAGCAAAGTGCCTGCAACAGAACCTTTCCCTAGAGACTTGTTGCCCTTTCTCTAGCAGTAATAATAATTATGCCCTGTGATTGCTGTGCCCACATAATCACAGATCGCTTCATCAATACAATCCCATGGAGAAGCTGTCTCTATCCCTCCCTGGATGTCAGTCACAGAGAGCTACACCCCTAGAGATCCCCAATCTTTTGCTTGCCCTTTTCAGGGCTGTGTTGTTAGCACTGTGTTTCTTCCTATTCTTCCTGATGCAAATGATGTGTAAATCATGCCCTCCAGAAGGCACATGTGGTGAGAGGGAGAGGCAACGAGGTGAGAAGGCTGGTGTATTCTTCTCCCTTGCCTCCTCCACAATCTACCACAGGGACTTCTCACATGGAACATAATTACATCTGTGCCATATGGGCTCATTTATATTCTATTACAGGTTAAGCTAATACGACTCAGAAATATGCTAAAAATACCTCAAAGTATTCTAGAACTGTCAAAACACTTGTCACTTCTGGCTCATTTGTTTGATTGCCAGTGTTTATATTTTTGTTGGGAGGTTCCGAGAGCTAGGAAAACATGCTAACATGCTGCTGGCCAGTCTGTAAAAGCACCTTAATTTCCTGTATTATTGCAATCGTTGGGTGTGTAAGGAAAAGAACATCTTTAAAATACTGAAATGGCCCCAAGACATGGGCATTAAAACTCCTATACTTGTGGATTTTAATTTCCCAATAGATGAGAAATACAGATTTCAGATGTGTGGCTTTGTCAGCTTTAGAATCTGTCTTGTCTTTGTTTGTTGTAATTATTCACCACGATCGAGAAACACCTGCAGCAGACTGACACACCAGAGAGGCATGCTGCCCCAGTCAGAAGACGTAGTTTGGATGCCAGACAAACCTTACCAAGATTTTCTGTGTAGTGTGGTAATGAGAAGCACAATCCATAATGGGTAATGAATTCAGCAATGATTTACTGGAGTACGTTGGTTTTCTGTGGTGGTTAAATTCTATCAACTTCTTTATTTCTACCATTGGTTTGCAAAATTGCTAGGTCATGCTTGTGTAGATTTTTAGTCTAATGGCTTGTTTATGCAATTAGCTTTTTTCCCATCACCTCTATTTTAACATTTTCATGAAATTCAAAAAAATAAGTCTTGGAAACAAAAGAGTAAGCACAAAGCACAAATATTTTCATTTTCCATGCTTGACATGGAATAATTTTTTTTAACTATATAAAAGACACATTTGCATTGAAATTTCTTTAAAAAGATACAGCATTGAGAATATCTTAAAGGGAGGAACTTGGTAAACACAGCTTCAAATTTAACAATAGTTGTAGTTAGTTGGTTCTTATATAGGCATATTAAATAATGAAAATAACTATTTTCTGTGTCTCCTTTCTCTATAATACATGGAACATAAAAAATAAAATCTAAGGCACCTCAAGCCAGGTTAGGCTCAGCTACAGATGAAGAAAGCACACTAGGTCACTGCTAATGCCCACAGATGCACTATGGCCATAAATTCTGGCTAAGAAACCCCTCTACAGTCAAACCAGAAGATTTTTCTTTGGTTGGTTGTTTCTCTCTCTCTCTCTCTCTCTCTCTGTCTGTTTTAAATCACTTTATTCACCCATTATCTTTCAATGAAATAAGAATGCTTTTGCTTAAAGTCCATTAATGAGTGAGTATATCCCCTGCTTCTCTTTCTGGGTTTATGATATCTCCCTCAGGAAGATATTCTCCAAATCCATCCATTTGCCTGAAAATTTTAGTATATCATTTTTTCTTACTTCTGAGTAGTACTATATTGTGTAGATGTACCACAGTTTGTTAATCCATTCCTCAGTTGAGTGGCATCTAGGTTATTTTTAGATTCATGCTATTATGAATAATGCTGCTATGAACATAGTTGAGCTAATGCTTTTGGGGTGTGAATGTGCATCTTTAGGGTATATGCCCAATAGTGGTATTGCTGGATTCTTGGGAAGATTGATTCCCCGTCTTCTGAGAAGCTTCCATACTGCATTCCAGAGTGGCTAAACAAGCTGATACTCCCACCAACAATGGAGGAATGTTTTCTTTGCTCTGCATCCTCTCCCCATTTCTAAGGTGATAGACACATTAGCCATCAGTTGAATACAATGATCATTTAGCTGAGAACTGCATCCACTTGGAGGCATACTTTTCTAACTTACTAGTAACTGCAATCTGATATCAGTTTGATGGAGTGTTTAAGATTGCCTGGGTTCTAGTTATAACTTGTTATATTGGAAAATGTATCACTTTTCCAATGCTCACCTCTCTCATTTATAAAATCAGCCTAGTATCAGTAACTATCCTTCCAAAGATGATTTGTAGGATAAAGAGCTGTCTTGGTGGTTAAGAGCATGTGCTGCTCTTGCAGAGGACCCCTGTTCAGTTTCCAGCACTACATGGTGGCTTACAATCATCCTGATCTCCAATTCCAGAGGAACTTATTGCCCTCTCCTGACTTCCATGGCAAAAGATTCATGCATATAAAATAAAATGAATCTAAAACTTGAAAAAAGAACACAATATTATAAGCTAGCAGGCATGATCTCTGTCACATTTAATAAGTAGTATTTTATAAGTTTTGGTTTTAATTTTAACAGCAATAATTTCTTTATATAACTATACTACTAAATTTAAATATTTTTTGTTTTAAGTCATGCTAATTGTACAGATTGTGCTCAGGACAGTGAGTCAAGAGAGGAGCAAAGTGGCTTATGGAATTTCATACCTAAAAGTGACATCTTTTCTAACTTCTGGAAAACATGTTCTTTTTCTTTGCGGAATCACTCCAGAGACCTTCTGCAGAAATTAGACAAACAAGCTTTCCATAGTACAAGTTCAATCATACTTTCTCTTTTAGGTTTCAAATATATTGTATATAAATGGCTTTCAAACCTTACATATTAAAAATGAAAAGTGGTCAGGGGAATTTGTCCTTGGAGTAGGCCAACACAAGGTTAATGTTTTTATGTATGTTTCTAAAGTGATAATATTTACTCAAATCTTCATTCACATAGTCTTCATAGAGTGATCTTACAGAGGGTTTTAGAGACAAGGGTTTATAGAAACCAACCGGGACCTTGACTTTGCCACCCATACAATATCCCTGAAAATACCAGGACATTAGACTTAAGGAAAATATGGAAGGAAAAACAAAGCAATATAAGACAACGGGCTCACAAACACAATGTCTACTTTGTTCTTAGGGAGAAGGGAGAGTATGCACATGTATGTGCTTGGGTGACTGTGCGTGTGTGTGTGTGTGTGTGTGCGTGTGCGTGTGCGTGTGTGTGTGTGTGTGTGTGTGTGTGAGAGAGAGAGAGAGAGAGAGAGAGAGATTGCATGAATTATTCTTAATTATATTGTGAATTAATTATCAAGGAATCTTTCTTCTGCAGCCGATGAGAACTGAAACACAGTTGCACAGCCAGACATTGTACAAAGAGTAAGAAACCTTGGAGCTCTCAGCCTTTAAGGGAATATTGCCAATAAATGCCCCCCTCCCCAGACCTCAGGGAACTCTGCAGAAGAAGAAGAAGCAGAAAGAGTGTAAGAGCCGGAGGGGATGGAGGACACCAAGAAAACAAAGCTCTCTAAATCATTATGAACAAATTTCAAGTGAACTCACAGAAACTGAAGTTCCTACAATCGGGCCTGCAATTGTCTGCAACGGGTCCTTTGAGCATATACCCTATGGTTTTCAGTTTACTGAGTGTGCAAGAGAGTCTCTAGTTTTTGTGCCTTCTCTTGGGTCCCTTTCTTTCTGTTGGTTTGTCTTGTCCAGTTCTGAAGAGGTAGTTTTAGTTTTATCTTATTCTATTTTATTTTGTTATATTCTTTAGAAAGACTGAATGAATACATAAATAAATGAAAACTTAGCCACTAAGGTAAAAATTAACAACTGAACTGTCATTTAGACCTGCTTGGAGGGGGAAATCAGTTTTCTTCAGCAGAGTGACACTGAATGAATATTACAAAGCAGCCCCTCCAGGACAGGCCTTATGTTCAGGAGTAGTTGGCCAACATAGAACGGACTCCACAGTTTTTTGTGTGCTTTTATTTGGTTACAGTTTGGTGGGGCAGTTTTTTGTTTGTTATTTCTTTTTTGTGTTTTTAAATTTTGTTTTATTGGTTTGAGGGTAAATTTGTTGTTGCACTGGTTTTTGTTTGTTGGAAAAGAACTTAGAGTTGGGTGAGTAGGGAAGGGGAGAGTATGATTAAAATTTATTTAAATTTAAAAATCATTTAAATGTAGTAAAAATGCATACTTTATAAGTCTTACAAAAATTAAAAAAGAATTAAGCACCATATATTTGCACATACATACAAAAATACATGTAACAAATATAATCAAAGCAAAAGATACTGTCAACTTGAGAGTGGGAGAGCATAGGAGGAGTTCAGGGAAAGTGATGTAGTTCTATTTCCATCAAAAATTTTTAAAAGAAGCAGTTAGCTAGCATCATTCTTTTTAAACTTACTTGGTCAGAATGTGGCTAACAGGCAAAGACACCCCACAATGGAAGTCCTGCACCTCTGAAGTAACCCGGAGAGGCTGCGATTTTGCCAGGATGTGGATTCTCCAAACCAGACCCAGATGTCCCAGCTTTACTCTCAAAGTTGCTATTTCATTTTATAGCCCTTCTGTAAAAGGCATTCTCCTTTTTAGAGGGAAAGAACCCTTCATATTAGAACGTTCATTTACATTACTTTTAGTTTTTTTTTAAAAAAGAAGTTCCTGGGGTCCTTCCCTATTGCCTGAAAAGCAAAAAAAAAAAAAAAAAAAAAAAAAAAAAAAAAAAAAAAAAAAAAAAAAAAAAAAAAAAAAAAAAAAAAAAAAAAAAAAAAAAAAAAAAAAAAAAAAAAAAAAAAAAAAAAAAAAACAACAACAACAACAACAAAAACAACAAAAAAACCTTCATAAATTATGTAAACTATTCTTTGAAGACAAAAGACCATTTAAAACTTAGCCACAACATTATGCCACATTTTATTCAAATTAAGTAATGTATCATGCAGAAGACAATGAAAACTGACAGTGAAAATAATTTGCATTGAAATATGTTTATATGAATAGATCATATAAATATGTATGTACATATATATTATAAATGCCCTCAGGAAATTTAGTGCACTAGAAATAACCTAAAATTTAATATGTATTCTCTATTGCATTTTATTAGTAATTTTTTTCCTTTTTGAGGAAATTTAGAAAATGAAAAAAAATGCAAAGCTAAAAATGCATTTTACTTAGAGGTGAACCCCATTGGCCATTTTGTTTCATTTCCTTCTAGTCTTTTCTCCCTGTACAAGATATTTTTAAGGTAATGAGATTGGCACTGCACATAGAATTGTAAATCTTGGATCCTTCCTCTTTGCATTCTTTAACCATCCCTTTATGTCCCTCCCAGAGTTATATGACCACTGTGACCATCCTTTCTTAGCACTCCCAACCTCTCCCAGTCCATTGTTTATGACTCTGACTTTGCTAGGACCTTAGCTCTTCTACCACCCTGCCTCCACCTCTTACCACTGTGCACATGCCAAAATCCCTCTTTTTCCAGCTTTATTCCATTTCCAGAAGCCATTCTCAACTGCACAGACCTTCTTTTTCTTTGGCTGTTTCCTCCTTTATCAAGTCTGTCTAATGAAACCTCAATGCTGCTTTGATTCAGCTCTGCCAGCTCAGTCTGTACTTGGCATCTGACACAGTGCAGGAAAAAAAGAACATAGGCATCTTCTAGTACCTTCTTTACTTTAATTTTTTCATTGTTTTAATGTTTTATGGTAGACATATACTGTAGTTTGAATGAGAATGGCTCCTATAGGCCTATAGGGAATGGCATTAAGAGGTGTGACTTTGTTAGAGGAAGTGGTGGTAGACTTTGAGGTTCAAGAAGCTCAAACCAGGCTCAGTGTCCCTCCCTCTCTATTCCTGTTGCCTGCCCATCCAGATGTAGAACTCTTGGCTTCTTCCAGCACCATGTCTGCTTGTGTACCATCATGCTTCCTGTAATGAAGATAATGGGCTAAACCTCTGAAACTGTAAGCCAGCCCCAGTTAAATGTTTGAGTTTCTGTGGTCATGATATATTTTCACAGCAATAGAAACTAAAACAGAAGGTACCAGAAGTGGGGTATTGGTATGATAAGCTGGATCACATTTTTGAAGTAATACAGACTTTGGATTAGAAAAACAGTTGAATGCTTTAAGCAGAATTTAATGGGCCATAATAGTAGGAGCATGGAGGAGAATAGTGTTGAGGGTGATTTGAACTGTGAGGGCCTGGCTCAAGAGGTTTCGGAGGAGAAGAATATTAGTATGTAGTCTAGAGACTGTACTTGTGATAGTTTGGTGAAGAACATGACTGCTTTCTATTCTTGTCCAATAATTCTGTCAGAGAAAAATTGAAAAATTATGGATTAATAGATTTAGCAGAGAACATTCAAATACAACCTAGCATTGATTATGTTTCATGCCTATTAGTGGACAGTCTTGTGCAGATATATAATGAAAAGGCAGCAACCTGATTAAGGAAAAATAAAAAATGTACAATTGGAGGAGAAAAGGAGCACCAGGAAGTGTAAACATATTAAAGAAAAGCCTGATGTTAAGTGGAATAAAAGGAACAGTGACCTCAGAGCAATAATACCCTAACCAACTAAGCTTCCAACTAGCAAAAAGGAATTAAAGAAAAGTGAAAAAAATTAAACAAAAGCTTAGAGCCAGGCACAGTGCTACATTAATTCCAGCACTCAGAAGGCAGAGGCTGGCAGATTTCTGAGTCTGAGGCCATGCTGGTCTACAGAGTAAGTTTCAGAACAGGGGAGCTTAGGCAGTGAAGGAATTCATATAAAACAGAAAGTGAGTGAAAATGCAATTAAATGAGGAGACCATGTTCCAACCCTAGCAAGCAGCAGAACTTTGCAGCTTCAGCCATATGGTTTTGGCTTTAGAATTAAGTATACACGAAAGAGGCTTATAGAATCTCCCTCTGTGACTAAGGAAAGCTACTGAGGCCAGCCATGTGAAACTGTGAAGTTGAAGCTGAGATTGCCTTGGAGACCCCAAAATGTTGGAGATAGCAAAGTTATAGGATACATGCTGAGGAAAGCTGCAGATTAGGTGTGGAATCAGCCCAAGAGAAAGAAGTGTGTAACAGTCAACAAAGCTGAAAGGAGTTGGAGATCTGAAGAATGCTTTGTCATCAGACATGAAGATGCAGAGTTTTTAGTTTGCCCACCTGGTTTCTGGTCTTGTTTCAGTCCATCATTTCTTCCCTATCCTTCCTTTCTTCCTTTTATGAATAGTAATGCATATTATATGCCATTGTATGTTGGAAGTATGTGATCTGCGCTTTAATTTTGATTTTATAAGAGATTATATTTAAGATATTACATGAGTCTCAAGAAGAGACTTTGATCCTTGAACTTTTAACAGGGTTCAGACAGACTGTGGGGACTTTTGAAGTTGCGCTGAATGAATTTCTGTCTTATAACATGGCTAAAAGCCTATGGAGTCAAGGAAGTGGAATATGGTGGTTTGTAAAAAAATGGCTTCCATAGATTATCACAGAGAGTCGTACTACTAGGAAGTGTGGTCTTGTTGGAGTAGGTGTGTCACTGAAAGTGGGCTTTGAGGTTTTAGAAGCTCAAGCCAGGCACAGTGTCTTTCTCTATCCCTAATACTTGTCCATGCAGATGTAGAACTCGTGGCTCCTTCTCCAGCACTGTGTCTGCCTGCTTCCTCACATGACAACAATGGGATAGACCTCTGAACTATTAAGCCAACCCCAATTAAAAGTTTTTCTTTATAAGAATTGCCATGGTCATAGTGTCTCTTCACAGCAATAGAGACTCTAAGTAAGACAATACCATTTTCTTGGCTAGATTCATTGTTTTTGTTTATTTGTTTTGGTATATATTTTAAGCTATCTCAATTGAGATTTTCCACTAACTTTTGTTTGTATGTGTCCTTAGCTGGTTTTAGTATCAAGAGAATGCTGGCTTCATAGAGTGAGTTTGGAAGCGCTCTTTCCCTTTCTGTTTTAGGAAGTTTGAGGAGCATTGGCATTAACTTTTCTTTAAATGTTTAAACAGAAGTTAGCCAGGAATCCCACTGGGCCTTCTTTGTTGTAGATAGACAAGCCACAGGGGTATTTACAACAGATTCCCGTGAGAGTCAATAAAGAGTACTTTAAAACTTGTATTCAAGCTCTCTCTCTCTCTCTCTCTCTCTCTTTCTCTCTCTCACTCACTCACTCACACACACACACACACACACACACACACACACACACACAACAAAACAAAAACAAAAACAAACCTGGGACACCCAGGAAAATTGAATAAATTCTTAGACACTTATGACCTATCAAAATTAAATCAAGAGGATATAAACAACTTAAACAGATCTACAACAATGGAAAGAAAGCAGCCAGAAAAACATTTCCCAAATTTTTAATTAAACCCCTTTTTAAAATTACATTACTTTTAAACTTGAACTTTATTAGTTTACTTTTTCCTCAAGAGTTTTCTGTTTCCTTTCCTCATTCAGAGTAAATTCAGTGCCCAGTGGCATGGGTCCAGCAAGGCCTGAGTGTTCTGATTCATCTTTGGTTTCCTGTCTACTTTATCTGGCCTTTTTTCTGGTCTCTTCATTATGCTAGGTAAACTTCTCCCTAGGCCTTTGTACTAAAATACTTTTCTGCTTTTGATGAAACTGTTCTTGTCTGTTCTGGCCACCTTGTAGTGAACTGAACTTCAACAATTCTGTTTTCTTGATTCTTCCTGTCTTTTGTCTTCCTTTCCCTTATAACCAGGTTATCTTCTGGTATGACACATGGCTCTCCCACCAAGCAGAGAAGTTGGTATTATTTTGTCTATTATTATACTCCTTACTGAGAAATAGACATCAGTATTGAGCCTTCATTGTTATCTCCAAGTACTGAAAACAATATCTGGCACGTGGTGGGTGGATGCTAAATAAATATTTGTTTAAATGATTTAATAAATAATTCTACTCAAAGCAAAAGACAAACATTTTAAAATTATGTGAATCTTATTTTAGTGAGTATTTGTTTTGAAAACTATGCTTTCTGAATTCAAGCATGATCTTTAAGTTGAACTCCTGACAACTTACTTGAAACTTTATTTTTCATCCTTCAGAGAAAATAATGTTAAAAAATTCATCCATGGTGGGATAGCCAAGCACACTGAGAAAAAAGAATCATGACAAATGCTGCAGTGAAGCCACAGGAGTAACAGGTAAATTTCTGTCTTCTGGTGAAATAGCGCACCAGAGGAAACACCCGAGTTTGTGGAGGTGTGTTAGAATGGCGGGGGTGGTGGGGTGGGGGAGGGGGGGAGGGGGGGTTGACAATGAGAAGGAAGAAGATAGTAAAGTGACAGGAAGCAGCTGGGCCAAAAAACTAACAAATGCCAACTCTTACACATTCTGTCACAGACTGAGAAAACAGTGATGAATATTTGCTCCACAGCATGGGAAGGACGGTGTTTATACTTTATTCAAGTTTGAAGTGTGGTTCCATCACTAGACTGTTTAGTATTTAAGTAATGTTGAAAGCTAAATAGTGAGAAATTTTCTTAAATTCTCTATGAACCATAGGCTGAGGTCATATAACTAACTCTAAATATGATCATGTGTTCCAAGGAGTCAACACTGATTTATTTTTACATTTTTAATTAATTTTTTTTGTGTGTATACACATGTACAAGCATACAGGTGCGTGGCCAGATGGTCTTTTGTTAGGGAAATCCCATTCCAGTAGCATAGAGACCAAGACTGTCTCATAGGAATCTAGTCACGTATGTGTACACTATTTTGTAGGCAATTAGATCATTTTATGCTGATCTACTTTATCTGGGATTTTCAAATATTTTTCCCTATCTGGCTTTCAATATTTGAAGAAAAAATTATCATTTAACATTGAGGGTGGTGAGTGAGGAAGAAATTAAAGTAACTACCCCGCTTCCTTAACAGTGCTACTTTTTTTTTTTTTTCTTTTTCCAATTTGGGAGAAGTAAAAATGAAAGAGAAGTATTTCACCACAGCTCAACAAAGATACTCAGGGGAATGGGCAGTCATGAAAGAGGGCATAGATTCCTTAGGAGGACAGAGAAAGCTAGCAACTGAAGGAAGGGAGATGGGCAGTGGGAAGATGGGGTCTTAGTGGTGTACACTGTTATTTCTAACAGAATAGCTCAGGAACATTTGATTGAGAAGGACCATTTGAGCCAAGATCTAAAGACAGTAAAGTCTTAAGGAGACAGGTTTATCTAATCTCTGTATGTCTAGTGATGGGGTACAGAGAGGGAAATGCTAAGGTGGACATTTTCTGCACACACTATCAACTTCTACACATGGGCTAGAGAAATGATTTGGCATCACTCTGAGGGGCATCCTGTGGCTAAGACCTTGCTATTTTCCCATGGGTCTACTTATGGTCTTTGACATAACCATGCCCATGTCAACAACAACTCAGGGCTTTCATTCCCTACAATGAAGGCTCCTTGGAGTGGTGCCAAAAGACAATTCTCACTTATCAGCTCTCACTCACAATTATCTATGAGCAAGAATAGTGCACAATGTCATCCATTCTTTTATTTTCAAAGACTGATCATGCAAGAGCATAAAAGAAGGGTTGCTAAACCCCAGCTTGAGAAATCTGGGAGAAATATGAAAGGCCATCTGAGTTTCACAGCTTTCCATGTGGTTGACCATGTGGAAACTCTAGGTCTCATCTTTTCCTTCTTGTGTATTTTCTTCTACTCCTTTTACAAAAACTATATTTTCCACAAATACACAACTGACAGTGTTAGGAAGAGCACTGATAAAATATGCTCAGTGGGATCAAGTTTGGAGGCCCAGAGCCTCCCTGGGAACATGAAGGGCTTTGCATTGCTTTCCATGAGAGGGCACATAAAACCAAGGAACAGACCCAAGATGTACTCATAAGAGGAGACAAGTTCTAAAGAAAAAGAAACTTCCAGCCAAAGTCAAAGTCTCCATTGTTAGAGAGTAGGCCTCAACACAGAATAGAGACTACTTTGAGGTAAATGCACCTCAAATTTTTCTGTGAATGCTCTCCAAGGATAAGTCCTATAACTAGTTATCCAATACCAAGTAATCAATTCTAAAAACATACACATACAAGCAGCACTAATGGACACAGTATATTGTAATACATACATACATATATACATATATACATACATACATGCGTGTGTGTGTAACAATAATAATTAAAAAGCATGGAAGTATGAGGGGGTGAAAAAAGAAGAAGAAAGAGAAAATACTTAATTACATTTTGATTAAAAACAAAATAAACTGGATTATTTGAATTTTTGGCCTCTAGTTTTTTGAGTTCTTTATACATTTTAGAAATCAGTCCTCTGTCATATTTGCTACTGTGCTATTGGTATTATATTTAGGAAGTAGTCTCCTGTGCCAATGCTTTCAAGGGTATTTTCCACTTTCTTTTCTATCAAGTTTAGTGTAACTGAATTTGTATTGAGGTCTTTGATCCTCTTGAGTTTTATACAGTGTGATAGATATGGATATATTTGCATTCTTCTATACACTACCATCCAGTTATGCCAGGACTATTTGTTGAAGATACTATCCTTTTTCCATTGTATATTTTTGGCCTCTTTGTCAAAAATCAGGTCTTCATAGGCATGTGAATTAAGTCAGGAACTTCGATTCAATTCCATTGATCCACAAATCTGTTTTTATTCCAGTACCAAACTGTTTTTATTACTGTAGTTCTATAGTATAGATTGAAGTCAGGGATAGTGATGCCTCCTGAAGTTCTATTATTGAATATAATTGTTTTGGCAATCTTGGGTTTCTTGCTATTCCATATGAAGTTGAGTATTGTTCTTTCAAGGTCTGTTAAAAAATGTTTTGAAATTATGATGGGAATTGCATTGAACCTGTAGATTTCTTTGATAAGATTACCATTTTTACTATGTTGATTCTGCCTATCCAGGAACATGGGAGATCTTTCCATTTTCTGATGTCCTCTTCAATTTCTTTCTTCAATGACTTAAAGTTCTTGTCATATGGGTCTGTCACTTCTTTAGTTAGAGTCACTCCAAGATATTTAATGCTACTTGCAGCTATTATAAAAGGTGTTGTTTCCTGATTCCTTTCTCAGATCTTTTATCATTAGTGTATAGGAGGACTACTGATTTTTTTTTTTTTTTGAGTTAACCTTGTACCGCGCTACATTGCTGAAGGTGTTTATCAGCTAGCTGTAAGAGTTCCCTAGTGAAATTTTGGTGGTCACTTTTGTATACTGTGATATTATCTGCAAATAGAGAAAGTTTGACTTGTTCCTTTTCAATTTGTATCCCCTTAATCTCTTTTTGTTTTCTTACTGCTATAGTTAAAACTTTGAGAACTATATTTAGTAGACAAGGGGAGAGAAAACAAATCATGAGAGAAGGAGATGGCTGAATGAGAGGAGCAACAGAGAAGGAGGACAAAAAAAAATAGATATCTTGATAGATAGTCACTGTGAGGTTAGAAAGAAACCTGGTGCTAAGGAAACCTCCAAGAACCCACAAGATTTCCCTGGCTACGACTCCAAGAAATAGTAAGAGACTGCCTGAACAGGAATTCCCCTACAGTCAAATGAATGACCACTCTAATTGGCATTATAGAACCATTATCCAGCAATGGATAGAGGAAGAGGCAGAGATCCATAGCTAAGCACCAGGTCAAGCTCACGGTCCAGCTGAAGAGAGGAGCATGCGTATGAGCAAAAGGATCAGGATCATGAGAAGGAGACCCACAAAGATGGCTGACCCAAGTTTTTGGGAGCTCACTGACTCTGAAATAATTGCTGAGAAGCGTTCATGGAAAGGAACTAAGCCCTCCAAAGGCAGATGACTATCAAATAGCATGGGCGGCTTGTGGAACCTCTTGTAGTAGGATCAGAGTATATTCCTGGTGCATGGACTGATGTCTTGGAGCCCATTCCCTACAAGGGAACACCACACTAAGCCTTGATACTGGGTTGAGGGACTTGGACCTACTTCAACTGGATATGCCAGACTGAACTGACCCACGTGGGACTCCTTGTCTTTCTTGAGGAATGGATGGGGGGAAGGGCTGCGAGGAGGAAAGGGAGGGGAAGCAGTGATAGATAAGGAAAAAAAACCTTTTAAATAAAAAATTGGAAAAAACCCAAAAGACAAAATAAATTTTAAAAGTTTTTCCTATGATTAAGTACAGTAACGTTCAGCATTCTCCTAAGTATTTAAAATCTAATATACTGACTGAACATGTGTAGGCTTAATCCACATTGCTAGGTTGTTGTCCTGTATAGTTTTTAAGTTTGTTTATTTTGCATCGACCATAGTTTCCCCGCCCTCTTTTCACCCCTTCTCATCCCTGAATCCACTCCTTCTCTGTTTCTGTTCAGGAAAGGACAGGTCTAACATGAGTATCAACAAAGCATGGCACAGCAAGTTACAGTAAGACTAGCCACCTCCCCATATTAAGGCTGGGCAAGGTGACCAAGTATGAAGAGCTGGGTTCCATAATCCAGTGAAAGCGTCAGAGACAGTCCTTGCGCTCACTGTTAGGAGTCTCACAAAAGGACCAAGCCACATCACTGCCTCATATATGCATATTGAGTAACCAAGCTTGGATCTGTGATGTCCTTTAATTTTAATGGGGCAGGGCCTACCACTCTGGTCATTCAAGTGATGTCACCAATGTGACACTGGTGACATCACTGAACATGAAGATAGGAGCATGCCAGTGTGTGACATTTTTTCCACAATTATGGAATCAATAGCAAGAACTCCAGGAAAAAAAAATAACAAAAAAATAGAAAATGGTTGAGTTTTTGGTATTAAGTTTGTCTTATTTTAAACTTAATTGTAAATTCACATTATTTTATTATGATAACAACTGCTTTTATAATCCAGCAACAAATTTTCTGAAATTCAGCAATAAAATTTGAAGAACTAGATCAAATTGGATATAGAATTTTAATAAGCACATTTCAATCAGAGGAAACAGTAGAATATCACATCACAACAGCTTGTTGGGAGGACTGAACTGTGGCTGCATGTCAGAGTCATAACAGAGCTGTGAGCATCACATAAATTGAACATGGTAGCACATGCTGGTAATCTCAGCACTTAGTAGGGAGAGGCAGAAGGATCAGAAATGCAAAATCCTCTTTAGCTACATAGGGAGTTCAAGGCCAACTTCCAATACATGCAGGAGTGTGTGCATGCGCAAACACAGACACACACACATCATAGTACAATCAACAACAACAAAACCATATTGGAATCTAAAGCAGTACTATGAAATTTTTTTGTATAATAAATATTGTGTCAATGAAAAAGTAAATTATAAAGATGAGTAAGTTATATTTAAAAACTATTTTCACAAAAATTGGTTTGAAAATCAAGTGTTTAGACCTACACATGTTCTCTTGACATATTAGCATATGCAAGGGTCCAACAAATTCCCTAAAACAAATGTACACAACTTTTATCCTCCTCATTCTACACGTCACTAGTAATGCTTTCTGAAGAGCAGAAACCTCACAGTTGGTTAGAGATTATTTTACAATGTGACAAAGACTACAATACAAAATTTGTTCCAATTAACATTCTTACACTTTTGACTGCTGGAGGGGGAACTGTAGTCGCATTTTTTTCTTTTCTTTAAATTGACACAGCATTTCTTTTAACATGCACTCAGAATTTAACCCTCCTGTCTCAGTTTAGGAAAAGTGTCTCTAGAGTGGAATGGAGCCAGAAAGTTCGGAAGATGACAGCTGTCACCATGGCCATCCCTTGAGCTTTGAAGAAGTCAGTCTTAAAAGGTGAACACTGGCCTTATTTACTACCTCTGTATGTTTTTACTTTAATATTTCTTTACTGATCTACTCAAGGAATTATCTTTTTAATTAATCAGCTCTTTGTTCATTCCTCTAACAAATATCAGTAGAAAGCTAAAAAAGATGTGCTGCTACAGATCTACAACCAGTTTAAGATCAGAATATCTACTTAGCAACTTTATGCTACGCATTTCTTTCTGCTCTTGGCAATACAGTCTTGAAAAGAAAAAAAATGTGCAGTAGAGGTAATTACTCATATTTTCTTCTTTAAAAGATGTTTTTGGAGTTTGAGTCCAGGTTACCAAAACTGGCTTTGAAGTCACCAGCCTGCTGCCTCAGTTTCCTGAGTGCTGCTGGGATTTTATATATCCATGACTCCTGGCTCCTAGTTCCCTCATTTAAAGAAGGTGAAGGCCTCTTCTGGCTGGTATTCTATTGGTAGCAGCCTGTCCTCTTGCAGGGGCTGGAAGGGAAGAAAATATGGCATGAACCTTACCAAGGCTGGATCTCAGTGTTTGCAAGGACGCCTTTTGCCTTCACCTGCCTTGGTCTGAAGGTCTTTAGAAAAGAGCTCTGAAGAGGAGGTTTATATAAAGGAGAAAAAGGGAAGAACGTTGTGGCTCATTTTTCTTTATGAAAAAACGTGATTTTGTGCAGACATCAAATGAAGTGTCTAGATTCAGTCTCCTTTGGTTTCAAACTTGACCCTGGATGCCACAATTTTATTTTTCTTTTTAAAATTGTGTTTTCCTAATTTTTTCTCTAATGTCTACATAACCTAGAATGTAAATGTACAGTCACTATGGTGAGTCTTGAGCTAGTCCCTGCCTCTCTGCCCGATACTTCTGCTCACTTCCCTTGCTCACCAAGAGGAGCAGACATCTAGATCACCCTCCACCACAGTGCCCAGCCTTAGCTTCTCTATAATAATCATAATTCATCCATCATTTCTTCATTTTGTTTGCTTGCTAATTTTGTATTTTCTCTCTTAAGCAACTGACAAGAAGCCAGGCTTGAAATTTCATTTAAATTATGTATTTAGCTATTTTTAAATTAGCTATTTAAAAAATTTAAAAAAACAATATTAGAGTTCATTATGACATTTTCAGAAAACATTTGCTTTTGTTAGTTCCCTTGATCTTCACTCCCAATATCCACTTCCATCCAGTGTGAAACTGGCCATTAAACTTTTTTCTCCTTCTGTGTCTCATGAGTCCTGTTGCTCTACCTTGCTTTCTTAACATTATCTTCTCCTGTTTAGTTTTGTAGACTATATTCATCAATCACTTTATCTTAAATACATATACCTAAATATAAGCACCTCTGTGTATATGAGACATATGCAATCTTTGTCTGAATCTCCTACTTTGCCATCCATCCTGGATCTGCCTTTATTCACCACTCCATCTTTGTGCACAGCTGCCCTGCAAGACGAGCCTCCTCATCTTTAACTGAACACACAAGTGACTAGTTGTGCTCTGTTGCTTTCATCGTCTGTGTCATGGTCTCAGGTGGAAGTGCCATGCTGTAGTGTAGGATATTCAGCTCTGTACATTGTCATTGCTGAGTTAGCGCCTTGCTCATCATCATGGTTCATTTGAAAACATAATTTCTATGATTGGATTCATTTTAGACGTTATTAGGTCAAGGTTTTCATTTAATAGTACCTTTGCTAGTTCAGAGCATTTTTAGACATTATTAATACTTAGTTATTTGGACTGATATTTTGGACTGTCTTACATAGCTATCTATCTAGTACTTAGTTTAGGTTCCATATTTTATGACTGAATGAATTATAAGTGATACAAGTCATCACGAACTATGTGACTTAAGCTTTTAAGGGGTGGTAATCTTGTGTGCAAGATTTTGGGTTTAGAGGCCTAGGAAACAACTAAATTTAATCTAATGTCTAACAGAGAACTTATAATTATTCTTATTATTACTGGTGGGAAAGCTGATGAATTAAACAAACACTAATTACACCTTTCTCTACCAGGATAGAGAATAAAATAAATAAATTGTTACTCAAATGTGATAGCTCAAAAGAGCAGATCTTGTTGCTTAGCAGAAAGCCAGTGTTGACTAGTTTCAACTCAAAATGATCTTATAAACACTCGTGTGTTCCATACCCAACCTTACTGTATGTCTTAGTTAGGGTTTGTATTGCTGTGAATAGATATGACCATGGCAACTCTTACAAAAGAAAACATTATTTGGGGCAGGCTTATAATTTCAAAGATTTAGTCAATTATCTTCAACCAGGACATGGCTATGTTCAGGCAGACATGGTCTTTTAGAAGGAGCTAAGAGTTCTACATCTTGATCACTAGGGAGCAGAAGGAGACTATGTGCCGCACTGGGCATAGCTCCAGCATATGAGACCTCAAAGCTTATCCTCAGAGTGACAAGTCCACACCTTCTCCAACAAGGCCACACCTCCCAATAGGCCAAACATTCAAACACATGAATCTATAGTGGCCATATCTATTCAAACCACCACACTGTGGCTTGCCTTCTTGGACAATGTGTTCTTACAGACAAGTCCTAACATTATCCCCAAACTATTTGGTATACGCAATAGTCCTTTGCTTATGGGCTTTTCTTAACATCAACAAGTTCAGCTGCTGTCAAATATTTAATGAATGCCACTGAGGAATAGGCAATGAGAGAATGACCCCAGCATCTCTCTCATTTATCCTACCCTTTACTGTATTTTGATAACTATCCTCATAAGTATTTTTGATAACTCTCCTCATAAGTGTATTTTCTTCCCATCTTTCAAAGCTTTCCTTTGCAGTCTACCCAGAGAAACTGCAACCTTCAATCCTTCCTTTATTTTAAATACATTTCAGTGAAGACTATTCTGGAGTTTGGTGGACTTAATTATTGTACTCAACATTTCATCACTTCCTATATCCATACTTTTTGCCTTGTATGTTTGCATGCTATCTCTTTGAACTCAGAGTATCCTTCCCTACTGCTTGACTTTGACCTTGGCCATATATTGTGCTCTGGTTTGGTGGGATGTTAGAAGATGTGATGTAAAAGGTAGCTTAAAATATATTTGGGAGGTTGTATTCACTTCTGGCTGTGCCTTGGCCATCACCCCAAGAAGAATGTTCCTTGAATATCCTGGTGGGACCAAGGAGGATGAAAGAGCTGCCAGGAGACCTGACCTGCAGCATTGCAGTGTAAAGTGAAACCAGGCAAGCTAACTCATAGATCTGTGAGAGAAAAAAAGGATTAGTTTTAGCTACTAAATTTTGAGGTTGCTTTATGTGTATATTCCATTATTGTGGCCAAAGATAATTGATACAAGATGAATTTTTTTCCACAGAACACTAAAATTTTTACATCTATGAAAAACAGCTTATTATATAGCTACTAATTGTCTCAATGTCTTTATTCTACAAAATTAGAGTAGCATTTTGGCTCTATTATTGCACAATAAAAATGCATGTTAGAATATTGTTGTGCAATAAGAAGAGCCTTCATAGAAAGATGAATATTCCTTCTTTTTAAAGACACAGAAAACTATCAACTATATGCAAATAGCCATATTTCCATCACTGTGAAAGATATTAATGTCCATCTAGGTGTTTTAAGCAAAAAGAAAATTTAGCAAAGCCAAACAAAACCCAACATATCTTATAGTTGCTTTTGTTTCTGGTGAAGTATTTTGCCACAAATATTTCTTTCCTTCATAAGAAACAAGCCCTTGAAATTGTAATTCTTAGTATCCCATCTATCCCTGTCCTTTCTTAGAATGGGTATGGATTTCTTCTTCTTCCTCTGATTATCTCTAGCAGGAATTCCAGTGCTTGATTGGCTATGATTGTTAACTATTTTATAAGTAAATGGAGATTCTGTAACAACTCACAGGAAACCAAGGACCTGACTGACTTTAGGAAAGTAATATAAATGTAATATAAATGGTAGTCTTAAAAGACTGTACAGGATTTGAGCTGTCAGAGGAGACATGGGAACATACTCTAAGGAACAAAATAAAATATGGTAACTGGTTTAAAAAAAAGCATGAAAAGTCATTGGGACCCATTTGTGTACCAGGGTTGAATCTATGACTTTGTGCATATTAGACAGATGCATAACCATTGAACCACGTCACCACCTGTCTTAGGGTTTCTATTGCTATGAAGAGACACCATGACCATGGCAATTCTTATAAAGGAAAACATTTAATTGGGGCTAGCTTACAAGTTCAGAGGTTTAGTCCTTTATCTTCATGGCAGGAAGCATGGTGGCATGCAGGCAGAGATGGTGCTGGAGAAGAAAATGAGAGTTTTATATTGGATTAACAGGTGGTAAACAGACTATGTACCACACTGACAGAAGCTTGAGCATCTGAAACCTCAAAGCCTACCCCAGTAACAGACTTCTTCCAATAAGACCACACCTACTCCAACAAGGCCACACCTCCTAATAGTGCCACTCCCTGTATCCCTATGAAGATTATTTTTATTCAAATCATCACACAAACCCTTTTTCTAAAGGTGATTAATTTTTATAAATGCTGTTAAATATAAATGTATAGATGTTAATATAACATGTTATAAAATGTAAAGGTCTCTGTAGTGAACTAAAAGGCCAATGAATGACTATAATGCCTCCTCAGGGTGCTGAAAAAATTATAAGCACCAAAGAGCTTTGCAAACAAACCAAATTAAAAAAAAATTTCTAGGTATTTTTTTATTGGAATTTTGAAAATTTTGACATCAGTTCTGTTCTGATGCAAATCCTGTTGCTTCTAGTTATTCCCAAATATATTGGAGACTTGCCTTAATTTCTGCCGTCACTGTGAAGGTTGTTATTCCTCACTTCTTAGATATATTCTGAAGCATGTCTGAGCCAAAGGGGCTCAGTACATTTATTCTATCTGCCATTTGCCTTTCAGATTGCCACAGTGACAAGCAAGGAAAAAGTAGTTGCTGTTGCCACTATTTTTAGTTAGTGACTTTCTTTTTAGCAGTGACTATGTAATAACTAGTCATATTGATGTATTAACTCACTTGAACTGATGAAACTGGCACAGAATTGGTCAATTTTGTTGTTGTTGTTGAGGAAACTCAGGCTTAAAGAGATTAAGTACCAAATCCCACAGAGAGTGGCAGCACCATGATTCAAGTTCAGATCTGCTGAACACCAACATCAGGCTATTTTTGATGGAACTAATATACACATCTAAGAAGACCACATGAGAACTTCTGTATTTTATTCATATTTTCTACTTCAGCCTGTGGTAAGACAATCATTGCAATGAAAAGTGATGTCCTATATATTCTGTGACCTTCTGTACAAATGTGTGTGTTTGTGTCTTACATTATACATGTAGTGTGTGTTTCTCTTCTTAATAATAAAGTTTGTGAAAAATTATTTTCAAAAGACACCAACAACATGTTTTGTTTTTCCCAGAATGCTCTCTGACCGCCTCTTCTCTTCTCAGTGTACTTGTTGTTGGGAAGAATGAGCCAATGATGAAATCTAAGAGTCAAGTACCTGAAGAATCTCATAAAAATTGAAATTGATACACACACCTACACACACACACACATATGCATGTTAAGAAAATTTCCAACAATCTGCAGTACCTAAGAATGCATTCTGCCTTGTTTAAATCACTATGAGGGATACTTTTATGCTTTTCACTTTTGCACATAGAGTCAGTGTGAGAGCTTCCACATGAAAATTTAAAGGCTCAAGAAAGGTGACTTCTCTTCTAGCAAATAAAGCTGATACATCCTCTGTCTGAATAGTTAACTCTGCCTTTTCATTTTACTTCTCAAATAGAAATTAAGATTTTTTCAGGACATGCTTACTAACTGAAGTAAATACAAATGCTCCTGAATAGAAATGACATAGTGAATATACCCAAATGCTGCCTTCACAGGGGAAGAGATGAAGCCTGGAATGAAGTCATGCTAGATAAAGTTTAGTAAGATACTAAAATTGAATTAGCATTAATCCAAAGTGGGTATTTTAAGCAAATCTGTTAATAATAATCTTCAGAGAAGCCACTGGGAGAATCTTTTTTACAAAACACTATAAAATAAATAAGGAGCTTGAAATTTTACACTATAAATTATCTAACAGGAAGGAAATAAATAGCAAAATAAAGAACAAGAGAAGATAACAAATAGAGCAAACAGAAAATGGAAGCTAGATTGCTTCCGGTTCCGCCATCGGGACCAGTGCTCTCTGCAGCGTCCCAGCACACTCTGGAGCAGGGGGCAGCTGAACTCTGCACCTGGCCACACCCACAGCTCCTGCTGCTGCTGAGGGAATCTGCAAGGATCCCTACTGCGACCCCGAACTGAGTGAACTGAGCAAACCAACTGCAGGGGTCTCTGAGGGGCGGATTCGAACCCTGACCAGAGGTGAGGA
>PVIH01011636.1:0-68037 GCA_004025045.1 Sigmodon hispidus
TGGTCAATTTTGGAGAAAGTTCCATGAGGAGCTGAGAAATATGTATATTCCTTTGCCTTTGGGTGGAAGGTTCTGTAGATATCTATGAAATCCATTTGCATCATAACCTCATTTAGACTCCTTATTTCTCTGTTGAGGCTCTGTCTGGTTGATCTATCCAGGGTTGAAAGTGGGGTATTGAAGTCTCCCACTATTAGGGAGTAAGAATTGATGTGGGATTCGAGCTTTAGCATTGTTTCTTTTACATATGTAGGTGCCCCTATATTAGGGGCATAAATATTTAAGATTGAAATCTCCTCTTGACCAATTTTTCCTTTGATGAATAAGTAGTTACCCTCTTGGTCCCTTTTAATTGCTTTTAGCTTAAAGTCTACTTTGTTAGATATTAGGATTGCAACCCCTGTTTGTTTCTTAGGACCGTTTGACTGGAAAATCTTTTCCCAACCCTTTATTCTAAGCCTGTGTCTGTCTTTGCAGTTGAGGTGTGTTTCTTGTAGGCAACAGAAGGATGGCTTCTGTTGTTGTATCCATCTTGTTAGTGTGTGATGTTTTATAGGACAGTTGAGACCACTGATATTAAGGAAAATTAGTGACCATTGATTCATATTTCCTGCTATTTTTGGTGACAACTTGTTTGTATTTCCTTTCTCTAGGGTATTCTTCTGTGGACTTATTGATTGTTTGTGATTTCATGGGTGTATCTGGTGTCCTTAGGTTGGAGTTTTCCCTCTAATAGTCTCTGTAGTGCTGGATTGGTAGATAGATATTCTTTCATTCTGACTTGTCCTGAAATACCTTGTTTACTCCGTCTATGGTGATTGATAATTTTGCAGGGTATAGTATTCTAGTTTGTCAGCCATGCTGTTTTACCGTCTGTATAACTTCTGACCAAGCCCTTCTAGCTTTCATTGTTTCCTTTGAATAGTCAGGCATTATTCTGATGGGTCTGCCTTTATATGTGTGTTGGCCCTTTTCTTTTGCAGTTCTTAAAATTTTTTCTTTGTTCTGTATGTTTTGTGGCTTGATTATAATGTGGTATGCTGACTTTTTTTTTGGGATCATATCTATTTGGTGTTCTGTAAGCTTCTTGTATCTTTGTAGGCATTTTCTTCTTTAGGTTAGGAAAGTTTTCTTCTATGATTTTATTGAAAACAATATCTGTGCCTTTGAGCTGGTATTCTTCTCCTTCTTCTATTCCTTTTATTCTCACATTAGGTCTTTTCATGGTGTCCCAGATTTCCTGAACATTTTGAGTTATGGCTTTTTTAGTTTTACTATTTTCTTTGACTGATATATCTATTTGAGCTACTGAGTCTTCCACTTTAGAGATTCTATATTCCATCTCTTGAACTCTGTTTGTTATGCTTGTATCTGTGGTTCCAGCTTTTTTCTTTAGGTTTTCTATTTCCATCTTTGCCTCATTTTGTGCCTTTTTTATTGCTTCCATTTCAGCTTTTAGTTCATGGCATGTTTCTCTCATAGATTTGTTCATCTCTTCCAATTTTTTGTTTGTATTTTCTTCTATTTCTTTAAGGCTTTTTTTCATATCTTCTTTTGGAGCTTCATGATCATCAAAAAGGAATTTTTGGTGTTGCTTCCTTCTGTTTCCTCTTCATTGCTCAGTTCAGGTCTTGTATTTGTAAGATTGCCACTCTCTTCTGGAGTTACCATGTTATCCTTTGTATTATTATGTAATTTTTTGCACTGACGTTTGCCCATAGCTTCAGTGGTTCATGATTAGATGACTCCTGTTCAGTTGTGGCATTCGGGTTTGTGTGCCTCCTGTCACCTCTCTGTTCAGGGTCTGAGTCTGTCCTTCAGAGACCCCTGCAGTTTTTGGTTCGCTCAGTTCGATGTGGAGGTTGGTAGCCGTGCAAATTCCCTCAGCAGAAGCTGTGAATGTGGTGACCAGCAGAGTTTATCTGCCCCTGCTCCAGAGTGCGCTGGGACCCTGCAGACAGCACTTGGTCAGGGGAGCAAAACCGGAAGCTATGGGAGGGTCCATTTTCTTATACTGTATTTATAATACTACTTTTGTTTAAGTTGTTATATTTTTGCAATTCATTTAAAATTGTAAATGTAATGTATGATTTACAAATATGATAATCAAATTTATAGTCATGTTAGTTAGTTTTTTATATACAAAGTATATTTCATTTAAATAGGTAATTTTGAAGCACCACAAAAACCTTCAGAATATGACATTAAAATATTTTAAGAAAGATCTTAGACTTTTCAGGACAGTGAGACATGTCTGCTCCTGGCAGCACCAATGTATTTCAAGAGGATGATGGACATTAAAGAAACTCCATGTGGAGATAACTTTTTGTTGCAAAAGTTAGCCACTGAATAAAAAAAAAATGTTCTTACCTTGAGTGCTTGACAGTATGCTGTGTAACCTGGACATGCAGGATCCATAGGAAACTAACCTCTGGAACTTTGGGAGAATCAGCCAAGATGGTCCTTCAGGTTCTTGCTTCACAGAGAAAACTGCCAGACATTCTGTAGGATATAGGGAGAAGCTACTGATAAACTATGCCAGAATAAACAGAGCAGTCCTTCAGATTTCCTGCTTCGCAGAAAGGTATGCCAGAGACTCTAGGCCTGTAGGTTGAAAATGGATACCCCAATGTTATGAAGGAATTTTGGATGACTATCTAGGTAGCCAGATGTCACCTTTGTCATTTCTAGAATTTGGAAGATGCTTGCAATGTAATTCTAATTTAATAAGTTAATATTATATCCTTCTGTGGTCTTTGATAGAGCTGAAGATAAGATAATTATAGTTTTCCTTAGTTATAATAAAAGGTAAATTAGATATAAAATGTTGGATTCACAAGGATAAGATAGAAGATTTTCTTTAATTTTTCTAAATATAAATAGACTAGATATTGTAACTATAATTCTTGTTTAATAGCTGTTTTGCTATGTGTAATTTTACTGTTAAAACTGAAAACTTCATTTTTGATTAGGCAGAGAATAGAAGTGATGTGGGCTGTCATTTTGTATGCTGTGAATTACCATTGGATAATAAAGGAACTGTTTTGACTTATGGCAAAACAGTTTATAGGCAGGCAGGAAATCCAAGCATAAATAAAAAGGAAGAAGCGTGGAATCAGAGGGAGACAGGATTCAGCTGCCTAAGCAGCAAGGTGTAAAGGAACTCAGGTAAGCCACAAGCTACATGGCAAGACATAGATTAATAGAAATGGGTCAAGATTCAAGAACTAACTAGAAATAAGCCTAAACAATAGATAAGATAGCATATGATTAATATAAGACTTTGTGTGATTATTTCGGACCAAGCAGCTGTGGGCAGTCTATTTGTGATTGTTGGTCTGAATCTCAAGGCTAGGCCAGGCAAGAAACTTTATACTACAACCAGGGACCTTTATTATGAGATGGTAATTTTTGGAGGAGACATGTTGTCTTGGCTTTGTATGTTACTTGTGTTTCTGTGCTTGGATCTGATTATCTTGTCACCTGTGTTTGTTCAATAGAAGTACCTGCTATGTTCAGGAGGAATACCTATATTCAGGAGGAGCACCTGGATTTTAGTATTTCAGTGATAGTTTCTCTGTTAGACTGATATTAAAGTTACCAGGTTCTACCCATAGTCCACCCTGGCATGTTGAGTACTATCTGTATCAACATTCACTATCTAGAAGTTAATCCACTGGAAATAGAGTGCAAATTGACTATATATTGTCTTGAGTCTATCACCATTGTTTTTAAATTAATTTTTAAATTTTATTTTACAAACCAACTACAGTCTCCCCTTCCTTCCTTCTTCCCATTCTTTCTCCTCACCTTTTTTCTATGCACCCCGTCCATTCTTCAGAAACAGTAATCCCTCTCTTGTGAATCAACAAAGTCCGGCATATCAAATTAAAGCAAGACCAATCTTCGCCCCTGCATCAAAGATGAGCAAGCCAATACACAATTTGAGAGTAGGTTCCAAAGAGATAGCTCATGAACTAGGGACAGATCCTAATCACACTGCTAAGGGTCCCACAAACAGACCGAGTTACACAACTGTCTCCCACATTTAAGGTATCTAGTTCAGCTGTATGCAGGCTCCCTGGCTGTCAGTCTAGCAACTGTGTGCTTCTTGGAGCTCTGGCAATCTTTCTCTGTGGTTTTCTCCATCATGATCTTTTCACACACACACACACACACACACACACATACACCACTCATATAATTCTTCTTCCTTCTCTTAAACTGGACTCCCAGAGCTGTGGATTTCTGCATCTGCTTCCATTGGTTGCTGGATGAAGGTGATTACAGGAGAAGAAGGCCACTTTAGACACCTTCTCCATTATTGCTAGGAATCTTATCTGGGATTATCCTTGCAAGTTCGTGAAGGTTTTCCTGGTACCAGGTTACGCCCTGTTCCCACAATGGCCCCCTCTCCCTCTCTGTCCCTCCCCTAACCTGACCATTCTGATATTTCATATTTTCATCTTCACCTCCTCCACTCTATCTCCTTCATTCTACATCCCCCCCCCAGTTACCCAGGAGATATCATCTATTTCCCCTTCCCAGGGCAATCCCTGTGTTTCTCTTAGGGACCTCCTTGTTACCTACTTTCCCTAGGGTTATGGATTGTAGCTTGGTTATCCTTTGTTTTATATCTACTATCCACTCATGAGCGAGTACATACCATGTTTGTTTTTCTGGGTCTGGGTTTCCTCACTCAGTTATATTTTTTTTAGTTCATATATTTGCCTGCAAATTTCATGATGTCATTGACTTTTACTGCAAAATAATATTCCATTGTATAAACATACCACATTTTCTTTATCTATTCTTTGGTTGAAAGATATATAGGTTGTTTCCTCACCATTGTTTTTTGCACTCTTAGATTCTCTATATTGTCTTTTCTAACCTGCTCTATGTTATACTAAGTGTTGATTTTTACCAGTCCTGTTCTTTTGTGGATTTCCTGATTCACTTCAGTATGAAAGTTTCTTGTGGTAGCTAATTGGCTTTATTTCATGAGCAAATGTAAACCAAACCACTGACCATTAATGCTTTAATCCATCAGGCTGTTTAATGACATCGTCACCATTTTCTGGTTTCCTAGGGCAGTGTTGATTGCAGTTGTGGATCCCTCTGCTGAAAAACCCCCATCTGTGATTATATGAAACAGAAATGCTCCCTAAGTTCATGTATTTGAACACTCAGGACTCCCAGCTAGTTGTGCTGTTTCAAGGATGCTATGGGACCTTTTGAGAGGTAGTCTTCTTAGAGGATGTGTGTCATTGGGAGGAGACTTTGAAAGTTTATTACCTTGCTTGATTTCCAGTTCTCTCCATGGTTTGTATGTGTGGTTAAAGATGTGCTTTCTCTGCTTCCTGTGACTACAATGCTATAATGGACTCATCTTTCTTAAACCATAAGTCAAAATAAACTCATACTTTTGCAAGTTGCCATGGTCATGATGTCTCATTGAAGCAACACAAAAGTAACAAATACACTGCCAATGCATTTTTGGTAGTTTTCCTGAAAGTCTTTAGGTCAGGTTTATAGCCAACTACAGGAGTTTATGGCACCTCTAGTTCTGACTGCCACTGCATTGGATGTGATCACTAGTAAAAGTGTGGGCCCAGTAGTAGACAAAGTCATCCACTCATTTCAGTGTAGATTCTAGGTCACTGTCTTCCTGGAAGACCCTCTTGAAATTTATTGGGAGGTGGAGTTGGAGAGGTTCATGTAGAGTCCAGAAGTCAACATCAGGTGTCTTCCTTATTCATTCTCTACCTTATCTTTTTTAAGACAAGATCTCTCCTGAGACACAAAACTCACATATTTAGCTATAGCAGCTGGAGAAGACACCAGTCACATTCCCCAGCTTTCCCTCTGGAGAGCCTGAATTAAAAGCATACATTACCACACCTGATGTGTTACAAGGATGCTAAGATCTAACCCAGGTTCTTATACTTTACCAGCTGAGCCATCTCCCCAACCTTCAGTGTTCCTTAGTGGGTAGTAATAGTACTTAAAAAGAAATACAATGGCTTCTGTGACTAAGAAGTACAATGATATCAACATTCATTTGTTATTTGATACAGATGTCAAAAATTACCAAAAGCATCTTTATAGGTATCTGTGTTGATTTGAAAATGGGAATGATCTATAACCAGAAGTTTCTGACTTGTCTGGCCCAAGATCTGAACCTGCAGTCCCACAGCCACTTAGCCCCAAATAATAAAGGAAAGGCTTACTTACAATCTATTTGACTTATGGCTCAGGCTCATTACTTGCTAGCTCTTTCAACTTAACTCAACCAATTTTCATTAATCTATATTTTGCACCATGGCTCGTAGCTTACTTGGGTTTCTTTACATCTTGCTTCCTTGGGCTGCAGCTTACAGCTTAATTCTGCCTTCCTTCTCCTTTATCTATACTTGAAATTCCTGTCTGCCTATAAGCTGCTTTGTACAGACCAAAACAGTTTCTTTATTATCCAATGATAATTCACAGTGTACAGAAAGACACATCACTTTCTTTTTCTGTCTAATCAAAAAGGAAGATTTCTATTTTAACATAGTAAAATTACATATAACACACAGCTGTCAAGCAGGCATTATAGTTACAATATCTTGTCTATTTATATTTAGCAAAATTAAAAAAATATTCTGTTATATGCCTTATCCTGTGAGTTCAAAGTTTTGTATTTAATTTATTTTTATTATAACTAAGGAGTACTATAATTATAGCTACTTAATCTTCATCTAAGACAACAGAAGGATATAATATTACCCAAGTAAACAGGAAGTGCATTGCAAGCAACTTCCAAATTCTAGAAATGACAGAGACATCTGGCTATGTAGACAGTCACCCAAACAAAGTTTCTTTGTAACATTGGGGCATCTATCTTAAGCCTACAGGCTTAAAGTCTCTGGAATACCTTTCAGTGAAGCAGGAAATTAGAAAACCACCCATTTTGGTATAGACTGTAAGTCAATTATCCCTGTGTCCTACAAAATATCTGGCAGTCTCTGTGAAGCAAGAATGTAAAGGACCATCTTGACTTCTTCTGGCCAAGTTCAGAGGTTACTTTCCCAAATTTACTGCATGTCTAGTTTATACAGAGTACTATCAAACAGTCAGGGCAAGAACACTCTCTTTCTCAAATACCAGCCTTTGCCACAAAGAAAGTAAACTCCACATACAGTTTCTTTAATGTTCATCATCCTCTTGAAATAGAATGGTACTGCAAGGAATAGACACATCTCACTGTCCAGAAAAGTCTAAGTTGTTAAAATATTTTAAATGCTGTATTCTGTAGGTTTTTGAAGTGTTTGAATTTTACCTATCTAACTGAAATATTTCTTTATATATCAAAAAACTTAACTTACATGAATATAATATGTTTATCATAGATGAATATTAATTTGTATTTCTTGATACATTACAATTTTAAATGAGTTACATAAACATAATAACTTAAACAAAAGTAGAAGTATACACACAGGATCATAAAATTAACCTTAAATTTGTATCAATAAACCAAAATCTATACCAATGTAAGTAATTTGAGATTAACAGTTGATTTTGGGATTAAAGTAGATTCGATAACATATCTTTTTTTATATTTCTATATTATATCCCTCTTTTTTCCTAGATAGAGATTGACTGTGACCGATAACCATTGATAATGAAAACAAATATTTATAAACAATATTTTGAAAATCTGGGCATAGCTTTCCATTACTACTTCCTGCTGATTGGGAGCACTGGCAATCTTATGAGAATCCAAGGAAAGTTTAAGATTATTTTCAAGTACTGACTGGAGTATTCTGTGAACCTGGGACATCTTAGATAGTCACCTTGAAGCTGTTCTCCATGCAGAGATCAGACAAAACTGCAACAGAGGTGCTCTGAAAGATTGAATAATCTGGGCCAGCCATTCATTTTCTTCAGAGATTCTTCAGGAATCTTCCTCAATCAAACCTTAATTTCTTTAAGACAGAGTAAATCCACAGCCTCTCATTTTCTGTGCAAATGAAAGCATAACCACTTCTTCAAAGTAACATATCTTTCTACTTAAATTTTGAAGTCAAGGCATTTTCAAAATATGTATGCTCAATTAATTCAGTGGTATTTACAATGAAATTTCTTTTTGCAGCTCTGCCTCCTTCCTCTGTAGCCAAACAATTAAAAAACAACATAACATACAACATCCAAATTCTTCGTGTATTTTCCATCTTTACATAGCATATATATATTACTTTATTTCTTTTTTAAAGGACTTTCTCTATTCTTTTTTCTCTCACAAAGCTATGTATATTTTTTAACACACTGTGAAATCGGTCTCTACTATATATCTCTTATCTTTTTTTGTTTCTGACACAAAGTTAATCTGCTGAAATGTAGCTTCCATTAAGGGCTCGGCTGTAGAGGATTGGCAGACATACTGGGAGGAACCATGTTTACCTCCCAACTCCGGGGAATTTTAAGGTCTACACTGTCACCAAGTAAAGCAGTGTCAACTGCTGCTTATAAACTGAGCTTTTAAATGATTAGCAGCAGGGCCTCTTAAATGACTCTAAAGCTGAGTCAGGAAGCCTCTCTTAAAAAAACTGGCTCACTAACAGCAAACATAGCTGACCCAAGAAAATGCTTCTACTAAAAAAAGCTGCCTTTGACTCTGTTTCCTTTTTGCCTGTATAAACAGAAATCTTAAACCTGTCATATACAGCTTGTCTTTATATCAAGGCTCCTGTGAACCAGCCTTGTTGCAGCTTAAGCTGCTTGCCTCAAGCCCACCATTTTATAACTCAAGCCTGAACACCATTCTTTACCATGGCCCAATTGAAAGACACAACTATAAAGCTGTTTTGGGCTCCACTTCTGTGTTCAAGAATTCTTTTTAAGTTTTCTCAGATCTATGTAGATTATATTCCATATTCAAATGTCATTTATATCCTGAAGTTTCTGGACCATCTGGCCCAATGTCTGACTTTGCCCTCCTTCTCCTTTATGCTTGGAATTCCTGCCTACCTCTTTGCCATAGACAAAAACATTTCCTTCATTATCCAATGTTAATTCACAATATAGAAAGATATCCCACATCTGTGATTTTACTCACCTTGTGTGGATAACAAGATCTGCCTAAGTTATATGAATGTTGATATAAGAAAGGAAACTATTGGACTAGATTTTTTATTATTTATGACACATCCAGGAGCATGAGTGCCATTCTCAATTCTAATTCTGTTTATTCATAAGCCAATGGGGATGATGCAGTAAGTTCACATGATGCCTACCTAGGTAGGAGGATATGTTACGATGAAGGTCCTTTAGCTTTATGGAACCTCAATCTTTCATTGTGTGCAGAAGACATTTCCTTGTTTTCCTTTGGATCTCTACCTTTCTTTTCCCAGGACTGTTTACAACTCAAACATTTTTGAAAATATAAGCTGGAGAAGAGCAATAGTGCATTGCCTGCAAGATTCATAGAAATGCAAGAGATCCATTGAGAACTGTTTCCTGGTGAAAACCTTCCTCAAGGAGATATCATCAAAGCCCATTCATTATACTCTACCTTCAGAAGTCTCAGCAGAAAGAGGACACAGGCTTTCATCCAGGAGTCCTAGATAAAATGATCTGTTAGTCATTTTCATCTTTGTCATTACCAAATACTTGACAGAAAAAAAAAAAAACTTGAATGAGGAAGAACCGACTTTGCTAATTTTCAGTGTATTTAGTCCATCATGGTGAGAAAGGCATCGTACAACAAAGCAGCTCAGTTAACAGCAAGGTAGCCAGGAAATATAGACAGGAAAATGCTAAATCTCAGGAGGCTTTTTCTTTATTCTCTTATTCTTCTCAGTTCTGCAGCTCATGAGATGCTGTCACTCATATTATGGGTATGCCATATCTCCTTAGTTATTCCTACCTGAAGTCTCTTCCAAATACACTCAGAGTTGTGTCTGATATCTTAGATGGTTCTGAATCCAATCTGTTTGTTGGTAAGGATTAACCCATGGGTATCTTTCTACCACTCAATCTGCTTGACCTAGGCTTAGCATCTGCTCTTCTTTGGAACAGAGTGCACAGTTCAACCTTTTGTAAGTCATGTGTGTTATGAGTCTAGAGCTGGGAGAAGTGGGAACCCAATGGTTTATTGGGTGTTATTAACAGAGTAAGAGGTATTGATTTCATGCAAACAAAATGCAGGCAGGGTTTCTACCCTCCTTTACTCTCTGTATCTTACTGTTCAATCATCTCTCTACCTTTTCTTTTGTATCTTCTTTCTTCATGTTCCTGTAGCCCTATAGTAGATATCTACAAAGTCATGCACAGGTGTACATTCCAGCACAGACTATAGAGTTCTTTTCTCGGCTAAAAAAAAATGCTTCTCTAGATATATTTGGGATTTTATCTCCTTGATATACTATTTTTCACTTTCTGCAATTGCTTTACAGGAATCTAGTTATATGTCTTAACTTTTCATACCAGTCTGAATTCTTCTTCTGAAAATCTTGTCTGTTCTTTTCTGTATGCCTTGTGGTTAAAGTAAAGAACATTCCATTATATATACATATCTATATGGATGTGTGTATGTATATGGAACTAAATTGAATTGAATTTCAATTACTTTCCTATCTTAACTAACCGTGATAGAACAATTACAGAACCAGATGTCCAGAAACAAGGTTTTTTCTTACTATTTTTTACCACATACTATTTTGGCCACCTTGAGCAAATCTATTAACCTCTCTGAGGCTTCATTCTTTCATGTGTGAAAGGTGAAACTGTGTGCTCCTCCCTACATGGTTACTGAGATAATAAGAGAAACTGTATATGAAATTATTTTAGAAATGTAAACCACGCTAATAATTAATGAATTTCATTTCAAAATAGCAAATGAACTGTTTCTGTTATAGGAATTCAACATGTTTAGTATTCACAGAATATCTATTATAAAACAGGAAGTAGATGTGATTTGAAGAATACTTGCAACAATTGTGCCCATGCAGAAATATTCACTTCTTGGTGACTTCTAATTTCTAAATATATATTAATTTCTTAATTTTAAAAATTTTTACTTCTAAAAGACATCACAAAGTCACAAAGTATAAATATTATATGCCATTATGCTAGTAAATTAATCATGTTGTATTAACTGCTTGATAAGCAAAATAAGATTCTCAGGTAATCTTTGAAAGAAAAAGAGACAGAACTAGAAAATAAACCTTATCATTATCTAGCCCAAGAGGTGATTGGAAAATGAACTCATTAGCAAGAAAAATACTTTTAAGGAGATACTTAGGCATTCCAGTTTTAAAACATAGTTTACTTATCATAGCTTTGCTTAGGACTAATCTTATAGAACATATCTATTTTTAGTACATCTATTTTTATTAATTCACCATTTTCCTCTTCAAATTAAGATAGGAAAACAGACATAAAATAAAATAACCTATTTGGTCAAGTAATTGTTTTCTATCAGAGAAAAGGAAAAGAAGAAGAAATCCATGGCTCTTTGAAGTTTCACTTTTGTTGTATTAACAATTGGTTGGCAAACTTTTTTTTTTTTCTTGGTTTTTTTTTTTTTTTTTTTGCTAGTACTGTTTGAAGATGTGACTTGTCTCTCCAAATTTTGCTAAAATCTTCAAGCTCTCATGTTACAAATTATTTTTATGGGAGCTGTTTGTTTTTTCCACCTGTAGAATGGATCAGTATGTTAATCTCTGATGTCATTTGGCTGTTTTATTTTGTTTTTAATCTTCCTCATTCTTACTAGGATAAAATAAAATCTCACAGTGGTTTTAATTTGTATTTCCCTAATAACTAAAGATTTGAATATTTTTCAGCATTTCTTAGCCTAAACACTTAAATTTGTATGCCATCTATTGAGAACTTTCTGGTTATTTCACACTTAATTTTTTAATTGAGTTCTTCTCATGGTGTTTAGTTTCGTTTGATTCTTACACGGATTCTAAAAATGAGTTGTAGATATCTAAGAGTAAATTTTACACATGAAGTTACTGAATGAAGGGATGACATGACAGCTGATAAAACATTGCTTCAGGGTGTATTTTAAAGAGTACTTCCAAAAGGTATTGACACAAATTGTCTGACTAAGGAAGATCCACTCTCACTGTGAGTATACACATAACAATCATCTGGAGATGGGTTGGTCAAACAGATGCAGAGGGGTGAAGTAAGCCACCCTCTTCAACCCTTAGACATCAGAATTTATACCAAAATTCCCCTGGGTTTTTCAGGCCTTTAATCTCAGCCTACTGATGCTATTGGTTTCTTTGATTCTGAGTCTTTAGAAATTGAGCTGAGCCATGCTATTCATATTTTATAGTCTTCAGCTTACATAGCCTCTTGAGGGACTTTGCAAGCTCCATAAAAAATGGCCAAACCAATTGTTCTAGTAAACCTACCCATACACACACACTCACACACATGAGAGAGAGAGAGACAGAGACAGAGAGAGAGAGACAGAGAGAGAGAGACAGAGAGAGAGAGAGCGCCAGCCCAACCTATGGAGATTTTTCTCCTTTGATTCATGATGACAGGTTTACCATATATTGAATGCATCTTTCACTTGTTATTTTTTACGTAGAGATGTGGCATCAGGTTAAAATCTCATCAAAAGTCAAGGAGCCAAGGGTCATCGTCCTCTGTGTTATGTATCTATGCTTTTGTTCACTCTCTGCTGTCACTCTGCACTCTCATTCACGATCTCTCTCCACTCATCTATCCAAATATCCATTAACTTCATGTCTTCAAAAAACTTACAAATAAAAGAGTTAAACAAATCTCTGATAACCCACAGTTACTGTATGTTTATAAAGTGGAGCAAAAACATCTTCACACACACACATGTCAGGAGGTTACACAGGCAACCACAAACAGATCACGGTCATCAGATTGCAAGAAGCCAAGGGATAGTCCCAAACCAGAAGGGGCATGTTCCATTGCACAGCTATAAAAAGTGGAGGAACTGTTCTCATCCCCTTCAATTAAATTCATAATTAACTATATTTTAAGAAGAAGAGGAAATATGAAGTCTTCAAAATTTAGGATCATGATTTGTAAATCTCTTCTACCATGTTACCCAAAATTGGAGCTCCACATCTCTAAAAGTAATAAAGATGAGTTCTAAAAGTAACAAAGATTTGACTGAGTTTTCTCAGATAGAGAGGTACTCCTTTGCACTGACTGACAGCATTATTTATAGCAGAGGTGTCTGACTACTCAGCTAGGATCATGCTTCCATAAAGAAGGCTTGTGCATAGAAAAGGACTATATTGCCCAAAAGAGGCGCTGGAGTCACCAGTGTAGACACAATAAATCAGGTCATTTTCTTGTTTAAGTATAATTGTTGCTGTTACTATGTGTGTGGGTGTGCACTCTCATAAGTGTGCAAGCATGTGCATGATGAGTGCATATGTGTGGGTGTGCACAGCCTATGTGCCTATGTGTGGAATTCAAAAGACAATGTTGCAAAGTCATTTCTTTCCTTCTACCTTTACATCATTCACCAATTGAACCAGGTCACGTGGCTTGAACTGAGTCACCTCATCAGCTCACTATAGGGTTTAAATGGCAAATAGCAGTTGTGTCTATTCCACACATCTCTCTTTTACCTTGACCACCCAGGTTATCTTTTAAGCCTCCTGTTGGAAACTCAAAGCCTTTAATGTCTTGAGTCCTGTAAGAGCAGCAAGAGCTCAACTTGTCTTCACCACTGCCCTCTCCACCACACACCTTCTAACCCTCCTTCCTCCCCAGCTGGAATAAAATTTTTACTTTGCTAAGTAACTCAATTTGGCGGTTTGTTCATTGTAACAGCTAGATCACCATAACTAAAACCATTTGAAATCTATCTTGAAACATCTCTTAATAAAAGAGTTTTATAAATTTAAAATGAATGAATCTGTAAAATAGGGAGAACATACCCATTTACCTCGGCTGTTTCTGTGGAAGAAATGAAATAATACAGATAAATATGTCTAGAAAAAGTTTAAGCTCAGACCAGTACCTTCAATGCCATTATCTTTACTGCCAAAAGAAAAGATGATGGAAAATCAAAACATATGTAGAAACTTGAGAATATATTTCTCTTCTTAGAAGAAGAACCGCACTAAGATTGACTAAAAGTAATAACTGACCAGTGTGCTATTTACTCAAGAGTTTCCATGTCCCAAAGAAAGTGACTGTAAATTGCAAACTGAATTTACCCAAGGTCTAGGAGCTTGCTGAAGAACAGGACAGCAGAATGGTGAAGCAGCACTGTGTTTTCTGCATGTCTGACATTTTACAGATCTAGAGGCAGACCAAAAAAAGCTGTGTGGCAATGACATTTTCAGTGATGTCACATTATCCTTTATACTTCAGTGAGAGCTCATGAGGCTCCATAAAGAGAAAATTCAGACATAAAGCTAAAGAAAACAAGGCTAAGACAGCATATTCAGCTTAGAAAACTAGGGTTACATTTCAAAAACATAACTCACAAACCTACATTTTGAAAAAAAAAGCAATAAAAACCAAACAAACAGAGACCAGTCACAATACGGAAGTAGCAATTTCTATTTACATAAAATAAAGTATAAAGATAATTAATTTCTTATTTCTCTATGTTAGAAATCAAAAGTAACTTGGTTTTAAAAGATAACCAAGCAATTCTATAGCTTCCCATTTTATAATGCTGTGAGCTTTACAAGTTGACCCATATATTTAATTTAGGTTTAAGACAAGTCACTGTTACCTCACATTCCAAACTGAGAAATGTGAGGCAGAATGATGACAAATTTCTTCAGCAAATGACAGAGCCTTGTGATTTGGATGCCAAAGCATGCCATCACACTCTCTACAACCACAGGCAGAATTTGTAGTACAAACAGGTAACCAGAAAAATGAAAAAAAAAATGGAACTACAAGAAGAAATAAAATTAAAATGACAATGTCATGCCAGAAAGGCTTGATGTCAACTCTTCTAAGTTTCATAACAGGTGGGAATAGGTTTTATTTTAGAAATAATTAATTAACTAACCAATTAACTAACCAAGAAAAACCATATGAATGATGTATAACAAGCATACTGGGGGCAAAACCAATTCTAACCTTCTAACGTTAAATATGGCAATAATAAAAAAAAAATCAACCAGAGGGAAAAAATGAGCAACTATAACACAAAAGAGTGCATGATCAAGTTAAAGCTGATAATTGTGTTCTAAAGTAATAAATGAAAAATGTAAACTATAAGTGATTGTAGCTTAATTTTGGGGTTGTTGTCTCTGAGTCAGTGCAATCAAGACTTGAGGAATAAAGATAGAAGGATCTTTTATGTTAGCCTTTAAAATTAACAGAATTTTAGAACAATGGCCATAACAAAGCTATATCCACCAGAAAGTAAATGTATGCTACGATATGAATGAAAGAACATAACTCTGTTGTTCTTGTTGGTGTTTTTAATAATAAAAACATTGTTTTAAGGATAATTCATAGGGAAAAAGTCAACAAAATCATGCCAGTTGTGATGGCTATTCTTAGTTGTCAACATGACCGCATCTGGAATCACCTACAATGCAAGCTACTGGGTACTGCTGTGAGAGATATTTTCTTTTTTGATTGGATCAAACCAGAAGTCTAATCATTTGAAGTGGGAAGATCCACCTTAAATCTGGGCCAGACCTACTAGTGGCAGCTTACAGAAAGGACTTGGGGAAAGGAAGCCCTTGCTCTCCCTGCTAACTTGCTCTTACTCTCATTGGAAAGTTCACGCCCTCGCTGGCGTTAGCCCCTACATCTTCAGGATTCCAGTGCACTCTGTAGGCTACCTGACACAGCCAGTCTTCTGGACCACACAACTGCATTCTGTTGGAAGATAACTATTGTTGCAGTAGTCAGTCAGTCAGACTACAACCTGTAAGCCATTCTTACAAATCCCATCTAGATCGATAGATGATTGAGAGATGACAGATTCATTGTATCAGTTCTACTTCTTTAGAGATCCCTGACTCAGACACAGTACCTTCTACTCTCCCCAAATTAGAAAGAGCCCTGTGAGGGAAAGCAGTGCCCCAGTCACTACAGCTGCCTTTTAAGGTGCTTCCTTCCCCACTTCTTGACTATGACCTGTATCCTCATCATAACCCTTCAGAGGGGCACCACTGCTACATCTGTTTGACTTAGAAGCAAACTGAAGCTCCTGGGAGAGATGGGTAAGCTTTCCCCATCATAAAGGGTGATTTAAAGTAGATAAAGGTTGATCTGCCTCAGCAATGACTCTAGGGAATGAGCTGTGACCCTGGGATAGTCATTCCTCAGGATCTGCTATGTGCTAATTTTGTAAAGAATAAAAAGGAAAGCCAAGGAAAACTGGCACAATCTAAGATCATAATAGAAGCAAGAGAATCGAGACAGGTGTGGTCAGAAGGGATAAGTGATAAATTATGCAGCTGGAAACGTAACTAGTTTTCTCTCATCTTTAGCTAAATTTTTAAAATGCCTATCATGCCTATCTACATTTGTATCAGAACATAATATTTGATAATATTGTTCTTCTATATTGTAATAGAACTTAAGAATTTGTCCCTCACTATTATAACTTTGTATTATTAATATCTCTCCCTCTCTCTCTCTCTCTCTCTCTCTCTCTCTCTCTCTCTCTCTCTCTCTCTCTGTCTCTCTGTCTCTCCTGTCCCTCCCTCCCTCCATTCTTCCCTCCCTCCCTCTATGTGTATGTGTGTCTGTGTCTGTGTCTTCTCTGTCAACTCAGTAACCATTGTTCTACTTCTAAGAGAACTTCCTTAGATTTCTCATGAGTGAAATCATATGCTATTTATCACTCTATACCTGGGTTTTCAATCAATATTATAATTTATGATTCCATTCACATCGGAATAAATGTGAGATTTTAGTCACTCTTTTTTTTCTTTTTTTCCCTTTATTATTATTATTATGAATAAAGAAGTCACACTTTCTAACCTTGTATATCCTTATTCAAGGTCCTTTCCCCCTCCCACCACATCAGGTCATTCTTTTTTCCCCACAAATCCCCATCCCTTCCCTGGGCAGGCTGCAGGCAGTCCCATGGTCCCACTGCCCCAATATTGCTTAGTTCAGTCTCCAATCCTGGCATATGCAGTTTTCTCCCTGCTCCCTCGAGAGTGAGTTGGGTGTTCCTCTAGGGGGAGTGGGATCCAAGGTGTCAGTCTAGGGTGTTTCTGATCCCAAGCTGTTCAGTGGTTGTGGTTTGCAGCTTGGGCATGCTTTGCTTTTTTCTTGTTTGTTTGTTTAGAGTCCACTAATGAGTGAGTACATCCCCTGCTTATCTTTCTGAGTTTGTGATACATCACTCAGTACGATATTCTCCAAATCCATCCATTTGCCTGCAAATTTTAGGAGATCATTTTTTCTTACTGCTAAGTAGTACTCCATTGTGTAGGTGTACCATAGTTTGTTAATCCATTCTTCAGTTGAGGGACATCTCTTTTCATTGTTGAGTGGTGTTCATTCTGTGCAAGAACCATATTGTCTTTATCTATTTGTCTGTAGGTGGGTATATAAGTTGACTTAGTTATTAGGAATAGTGCTATATTGAACATAGAAGTTCTAGTGTTGTTTTGACATACTAATTTAATCTCCATTAGATGAATTACCCTTTATCAAGGTGGCTGCATCACCTGATTGCCCTTATTTTTGATTTCTTGGGACCATTCTGCTGTTTTCACAAAGGCTGTACTAGTTTATACTCCAGCCACCACTGTATACCTCCCTGTTCCCTTTTCTCTGAGTCCTCCCCAGATCTTGTTGTTACAGTAGCCATACTATCTAAAACAAGTGAAGTAACACTTCACTACAATTTTTATTTTTGCATTTCCTCAGTGATTAGTGAAGCAGAGAATTTTTTCATATATCTGTCAGTCATTTATCATATATTCTTTAGAAATTTTCTATAAAGTTTTTATTTTGCCCAATTTAATCAAGTTATTTATATTTTGCTATTGAGGAACCACATGGCAGCTGTATAACTTGCAAATATTTTCTACCATTTTTAGGCAACCTCTGCTTATAGACAATAATGAACTCTCCTCTGAAAACAAAAATCATCGCTCATAAGGCCCACAATTTCTCTTTAAAATTAAAACTATTTTAAAATTTGGTAATTACAAATAAAGTAGCAAATAATGAAAATCTTTGTAATATTGTCAGGTAAAGCTACTATATTTAAGGCACTAAACATGCAAATACAATGTGGAACATAATTAAACAGCTAAACAAAAAGTATATTTTGCTTCTTTGCAAAATTTTTTCTTAAGTATGCATTCTTTGACATTTTCTAAATGAATAAAAAGCCTTTGTGATGCTTTGAATAATTGTGAAATATAAAATTTAAAATATATTCAGAGCATTATAGAACCTAACTGTTTTGGTACCAGAATAGACACTTCAGAACTCTTCTCTAGGCCTAGGTGTAGTTCCATGACAAAGCACTTACTGAGCATATACAGCAAGATCTTGAGATTAACCCTGAATATCATAAACAAATTAGTTTTACAAGTAAAAGATAAAGAAGTCAACTGTTGTCTAGTGAGATGGCAAAGCTCAGGTTGTCTTCTTTTTAAAGGACACTACTGGTCATGAATGTCTTTTGAAGGATCTTGACATGCTGTCATTTATCTTACCAAATGTGAACAATCTTCAAGAAATGCTGATGCCTGGGGATGAGTAGTAAATGTTACATGTTGTTGAAGAAGAGGCCAGAACTCAATGCTTAATCCTATTCTGCTAGATACTAGCAGTTGATTATAATGAGTCAGGTCATTTGCTAAGACTTTTGTAGTGTGAAAACATGTGGATGTATTTAAAGAGAATGATGTAATTTGCTTGATTTCCTTAACCCTGGAAAAAGCAACATCTTTTTCTTTAGTAACAGTAAGATAGCTCAATAAAGACAGCAATACCATTCCACAGACAATGTCCATCTTTTCTTTTTGAGACAGAGCATCTCACTGACCTGTAACTCATCAAGCAGTATAGACTGTCTAACCAGTGTGCCTAAAGGAGCCACATGTCTCTGTCTCTACAGTGCTGGGGCCATGAGTAAACATCACCAAACTCTTGCTTTTTTAGTGTTGAACTTAGGTTTTATAATAGTCTTTTCCCTCCTGATAAATAACTACATAGCTGGATATGATAAGCCTATAATAAAATAGCTCTTAGGACTATACAATCATAGGCAGATCTATATGGAAGTAAGTTTAGGAGAACTATGCATGTCATTACAATAGTCGAGTTCAGCATTAGGGTCTAACATTACTCCAATAATTCCTAGTTTCAGGATAGGGCATAAAACGTACCCTGTAAAGAATCTAGCAAAATGGTCTTTCAAACTGTGTTCTCAGTACATTATTGGAGTATGATGTCTCTACGAACCCATTATCAATGGTTCCATGGCTATCCTTACTGCTTGCACTCAAAGTAAATTATCTTGACTGTCTGCTTTTTGATTAAGTACATTTGAATCTGCTAGCACAAAACTGGTTGGAAGATTCATTTATTCAGTAAATAAGTATCTCCTGGGTATTTTCTCCTTACCAGACACTGCATACTTACTCAGAATACGTCAGGGAGAAAATAAGTCTGTTCTTTGTGCTTAGGGAGCCTACTTTGGTAGAAGGCAGAAAACTGTTTAAACAAGTGAAAACAGCTATGAGTATACTCACTGTTAACTGTTGATTCAAATCAGCAAAGGAGAAAAAAAGGGAGAGTTAGTAGCGGAAAAGGAAGATAGAGAGAAAATTAGAAATTAAGAAATTCTGCCTGCCATTCTTTTTATTGATAAGATATTCTGAGGTAAACATAATCCACAAAATATGAAATCTCAGTTATCACCTGCCACTCACAATATGAGCATCTCATCACTTAATGATTGAGTGTTTTAAATGTATGACAACTGAACACAAGCTCTGTCTTCATATTATCCTCACCTGAATCAACAGTCTAGAAGACAAACAGTCTGTGTTGGGTTTATTAAAGGTAAAGAAAGTAAATATATGACCAATGTGATGCTTTCAAAATATAACTTTCAAAGGGAGTTATTGGCCTATATGAATCCCATTTATGAAAATTATAAGCTATATTCCCACTTGATAAATGATCTGTTAGGAAAGAAATACAAGTGTTTAGGTGTCCAAATTATGTCCTGTGTGGTGTAATATTCCACTGTGTATACATATGCAAAGTTGATGGAGTATGTCTTCTGCCAGGTGCTATAAAGTTAATTCCCCCTTTTTAGATATGCCTGCTATGTACTGTTGAAATCTTTAGTCCACAAAGCAATTTTGAAAAGATGAAAGCATTTACCATTAAGACAGATACTTTCTTATTTGGGAGGAATTTGTGTTCAATCTCTGCATAATTCTTGATATGCATGAGTTGGATCCAAAAAGACCTTCTGTCAGTCAATGACCCCACTCTTCATTTCTGTTAGTAGATTATGAGGATGATGCATTTGAGTATTGCAGAGCTATGAGAGCCTTTTGCCGGTCAGTGTCCCCACTCTTTATTTCTCTTGGTAGATTATGAGGATGATGCATTTGAGTATTTCCTTTTAGCTTGTTTTCTTGCTGAACAGGGCTAGCAGCTTTGTATAAATAAACTGAGTTAAAGAACAAGAGTCTTTGGATGAATTTGCTCTATGTAATGAAAGAGAATCTGCTCATAGAGTCAAAGCAATTGCTGGCATAATTCAAAGCAAAGCTCGCCTTTATCTTAATTATCTGGATCTTGGAGAAGGAGAAATACAGTTAATTACTTCATTCTCAACTACTAAGTCTCTTATTTTCTTTTTGCAAACAACTCAGTTTCTAAACTAAATTGAAATAAATAAAAAAAACTAATGAAAGCATTATCACTCAAATAAAGATTTGATGACCCAGAGAAATATATTGGCCCAATAGCAAAATTGATGGTGGTTAACTTTTGCATTGCTATCATATCACAATATCATTTAATTGATATTCAAGAGCATAAAAACTGTGCAACTTCCCCATAAACTGAAGTGGAAAATGCTGAAGTGGAGAAGAAAAACCAAAATGCACAAATAAAATATGAAAACTTTTGTCATGTTCTATTAGGGGTTTTCATGTTAGTATCCTATTACAATAGTATTTGTTTTCACTAATATGGTATAAAAATTGCTGCAATGATTGCATGGTCATATCTTGTTAGGCAACTCAAATTCTTAAATTATATGACTCTAATATGAAATGAAAGAAAATAGTTAAATTATAAGAAATTTCTAATATGAAGTGAAGGCCCAGCTGGACAGAAGTTTAAGAAGTTTGGGTATGATTTCTTCAAAGTATTTTCTTTATAGATACCAGGTGGTTACAAAGAAGGGAAAATTGGGCTTGAAGTGCTGCTTACTTTTGGACTGTCTGAAAGGTGTAAGTATCACGAATATTTGTGAATCACTCACTACTATAAGGACTAACCTCGTTGAGATAGGTAGCTGTAGTTGAGGCTATTTTGTAAGAAGAGCCACTATATGTAAGATTTCTCTTCAAGAAATGTTTTCAAGAGAAAGTTACTTTTAATATGTTTTAAAGAACTGGAGGGCAGATATTTTACTTTGAATTTACTGGAAAAATGCTAGGCACAGATTTTGTGGTGATAAATCTAGACCTTGTTAGGATAAGGCAAGAGGTTCTTATAAAATTAATTGCCTTTTCACTTTAAGTATTTCTAATGTGCTAATATGTCATTCAGTAATCTAGTTTACTAAAATACTATGGATTCAGCCAAAAGGTCATTTCCAATTTGGGGACCTAAGAGTTCTTGGAGAAGTGCTGCTGTACCAAGTGCATTTTTGAAGTCAGGTATATTTCTTTATCAAAAAATATGTCTTATTTTACAGAATCTTGTCAGAATAATCAAGTTGAGAGATAAAAGAAATATTAGAAAGAATCAAACACCATTTACAAAAGATGTTACTTGCCCTTCTAAAAGTAATGATTTCAAAATTCTGTATGTTTTCTTAAAATATTACATTTGAGAAAAGATTTGTCACATTTTAATATGTACCTTAAAAAAATGTATACACCTTTTATCCCAAGGATAACATTATCAAGGTTTATAGGATGATGATAATTGCTTGCAGGCCTTGGCTTAGGTAATCTAATTCTGACATCTATTATTTTTACATAAATATAAATTTATCTCAATTTGCTCTTCATAGCCAAATAAAAAGGGAAACCATTTAATATTATCTTCCAAACATAAAAAATGATATTAGTTGAACTAGAATACGTTTTATAAAAACAAACTAATAAGCCTGTCTTTGGGACAGAGAAACTTCTTTTTTTAAAATCTTAAATATGGTAAAAATTTCTCAGAGCCAGGTACCTCCAACCTCTCTCAGCCTCTCTCATCTTATCTTCTGACTCCTGAGGCCTCAGACCAAAGTTCTACTACCTTAAATGATTTTTATGGGAACCACTTTAATGTAAATATCTACAAGACCATTTTGAGTTCTGTGCAGAATCACTACATCAAGTTTGTAAAAACAGCAGATGAAGTAGTCATTAGAATATTAAAAATGATGTAAATTGAATTCATTACCCAAGAACTTAGTCAGTTGTATGCTGTCCCACTTTGACCAGGTGGTTCTAAGTTAATACCTCTTCTCTTGCCCCAAGAAGAATTAGTAGCCCGGGATCTATTTCCAGAACACTATCTGATCAAAAGATTAGAATTATTTTGAGGCAATAAAGTCAGTGTTTCCCATCAGTGAAGGGAAGCAACATGAAGGACTGCAGGCTAACTGGATTGTTTACACAAAATGATCTTCGCCATTTCCATGTCCCTATTGTCCTTCATTGCTATGACCTTTATTCTTACCTGTGCTTTAACTATCACAAACAACATAATCCATCCTCAAAGTAAGCTTCAGTCACTGTGATTTTTCTAGTGTTTTTCTTAACTTTCTTTAAATTGATCACACAGTGAAGATATAATGAGTCACCAAGGCTTTTGTCTTTATTCCAATCTGGTAGTAGTGGAAGCTGCAAAACTTACACTGTATTATCTCCTGCACTGAGAATACAGCCAGTCCAAACCAAATGGCTTTCTTTCCTCAGAGCCTCAGTCATGCTTCCCTCCCCTCATAAATTAACTGTGTTTAGAAGAAGGCTTGGCCACATCCTATAGATTATCTTAAGGAGAAGCTCCATCATCCATAATACATTTGGGCTCTTTCTAATGGAAGATTTATATATTTTTTTATTGATGGGTTATGAATATTGACACAGGAGATATTCATTGTTTATTGAAGGCTTGTTTACATAAAAGATCTTCACAGGCTACCCCCTAAGTCTAGAGGTCCTACACCAGTGTCAGGGAGCTGTCTGGGTATTTTTTCCCACGTATTGCACTGCCATTCTACCAACAATAGAGGCCCATTAACGTTTGGCCCTTCAAGTCTCTGCAGCCCAAGCCTCAGTGGCAGGACGTCTGACCAATATGTAAAATAACGGAATGAATGGATTCCTTGGAAACAATGATAACAAGACCTGGCTGAGCTAACTGTGACAGCATGTGGTAATTTTCCAGCCCGCTGGCCCTGTAAAGGAAACTAGAACACAAAGCCTAGACTGCAGAGCAGGCCGGCCTGAATAGCTGCAAACAAGTGCAGAATATCTGATGATGTCATACGCACAGTTTGACAGATGGGGCCGGACAATTTTTTCCCCTTCAAACGTGTTCTTAACTGTTTGTATTCCATTGCTTCTCACTTGAGAAGTTCAATTCTGTAATCACCTGCTTGAAAGACTAAACAAACCTTAACTGTCATGTGCTTGATTCAAGTACTACCAGTTTTATGAAGAAAAATGATATCCATTATTAGTGGCTGAATGCGGAGGGGAACAGTGGGGGAGAGGGTGTTGCTTTGGATTAATGCATCACCTCTGCTTTCAGCTGTGGGCCAGGTTTTCAGTCTAGCTCCGACTGAATCCTGCCATACACTTTGAATAGCATAATTAAGTATTGTTATTGCCCCAGTCTAGTCATTACATCAGGGAAACAGACATCTAAAGTTATCAAAACTGATTACTAGCTGAGCTTTTGTGTCTATAAAATAAGTGCATTAAAAGAAGGGTTTTTCCCCTCAGTCTTACGGGTGTTCTATCAGAGTCAGATGTTTTGATGTTTATAGCATTATGTGTCACTGTGTATAAGTTGCTGTGAGGGAATATGGACAGACAGTACTCTCCCCAAATGTGTTGATATGTAGATGTGTGTGTGTGTGTGTGTGTGTGTGCACGTGCGTGTGTGTTTAGGTTGATACATGGGAGACAGAGAAAATGAAGATTGACAACATTTATAAAAATGAGACACAACTCAATTAAAATTCACCTCAAATAGTAACTGAACTGGGGTACTCAGTTTAATTGTCATGACACAGACTGACTTCTTTCTACCCTTTGAGTAGGTAGTTGCTTTGGATCTCAAATGTCCCCACCACTTTATTCATGTAGCTCTTATTTACTCTTCAAGGAATTTATGTAAATATATGTAGGCTACAGAATAGGTCTCAGACCCAGGTTTATTCTTTAATCTTTTCATCAAATAGCTGACTAAACAGAAATAGCCAAAGGACTGTGTTTATGGAGAATTAAAATCAGTTCCACAGGAACAACATGGCACACTGCTGGGCCTGCAGAAACAAGAATGGAAAGAGCACGTTCATAAAAATTAATGTTTAAGAATTATAAAATATCTTTTCAAACTGGGAAATCCCCCATAGAAAACTAGTTTTCAGAACTTTCCAAATTATAGGAGCTTCACAGAGAATTATTCTAGATTTAATATCTCCCTCTTAGCTGACACAAATGCCAAGTAAGAGAAAGGGAAACTTATTAAATATAAGCAAATAAAATCTCACTATCATTATTAAAAATATGTTACACCTAGCTTACCTTTACCCCATCATATATTCTTATCTATTAGACATAAACAGTGAAATATACACCTGCACTATTAATTAGTTCAACTGGACACAATTGTATATATTTTAATTGTATTTTATACATTCATCTCAAAATTATCATCTACTATATGCTTCATACTAGATTGTCAGTTCCTTTTATGCAAATACTGAGACTAGAATTGTATAATTTATTTAAAGTTAGCATAATTATTTATGCAATGTACACTTGTAGCAGTAACTTCGTTTCTGGGATGGTTTGTGATTCATAAGCCCCTACCATCATGCCTACATTTGAGGACCCGCATGGCTGCTATGAGATGTAATGATTAAATAAACTCATCACAGGTCACAAGGCTTATGAAGAGGAGTTTATTCCTATCTCCCACATTCCCCACTAACTAACACCAAGGGCATCCCTCTACATGTTTACACCAGATGGAAGCCCCCATCTGTTACAAAGAGCCAAATTGTTTTATTAGTAGCTGTGGTGCTTACATCTCTACAGGACACTAAGAAGGTGAGAGGAAGGAAACAAAAGGTGGGAACAGGGAAACAAGAACCGTTAGCACTCACAGTTCATAATCTGAAGCTATTTACAAGCTGTTCCTTGACACCTCCTTCTGATCTATGTATATCACCAACTTAGGTTGGATTTCCCTGGGGCCATAGCCAAGGAATTTAGTGGAGTAATAGTTAGATGCCAGATGAGGAGGAGGAAGAAGAAAAAGAAGAAGAAGAGAGAAAGCAAAAGGAAAGAAAAAGCAAAAGAGCAAAATGCAAAGTTCTCATTATTAGCACCAAGTTAGACAGTGCTCTCATATTAACTTTGTAAAAATCCGTATCTCACAAAGAAAGGGTAGGTGAAGAAAAAGTCTATGAGGTTAACTAAATTAAGGTGAGCTAAAACAATGATAGTATTGTATAATAAGCATAACTTGGCAAGATACTTGAAAGAAATTAAGTTTGCACACTTGTTTGGTATGACATAGAAACATTAGTAAAGATGATGTGATAGTAAAGTCAGGACAAGGATCTTGCCATACATTCTATGAATGCAGATGGAACACCATCAAGCCTTTCTCCAAATATACCTCATTCTTGTAAACATTTGTGTTTTAGATTTTAAACTTTAGGGCTACTAAGGTAGAACCTAAACAAGTCTCAAATTTATTGAGAATTTGTACTTGTCAATAAGATTCATAAACATACTATTTCACAAAGCCATGCTTGATATTTATCTGAAAACTACAACTCCATTTAATTAAGTATTTCATAAGAATTTAGCTACTTAATGACGGTATGTAAATATTTAAATATGTTCTTTGTGTACAAATAGCCCACAATCACAGAGTAGAGAGTATGTTATATTCATATGTATGTGTGTGGTGGGGATACATATAAAATCTAAAAGAAACAACTATTAGGGATAATTCTGGGATTTGGAAGATAATGTGCTGACTCTGAACTTCAGTTAAAATTTAACCCGTTCTTAAAGGTTTCATTTTTCTACAACAAAGCCAAATTATTTCTAAATCTGCCTTGGAAAACAACCCTCAATTCTAAAGTTTTCAGTGGCTATTCTCTGAACATTCTTGAATTTTAGAACTTACATTCTCACTCACCTTAAGTGATAAAATACAAACTTTGCACTTGGTTATTTGAAAAATAGAAAACTTTGTAAAGTCTAAATAAAAGAATAGTACAAGCTGAAATATGTAAACTAAAATATACATAATTAAAACTAGGTAATATCATCTATTGCTACTGGAGAGCAGTTCAAGATAAAAGAAAAGCAGGGAAAGAAGCTTTAAGTCAGAGGGGAAGCTCAATCAGTCCTTGTTAGTTATTTGACATAAGCATTTGAGGAACTATAAGCAATCATAATACCTAGATTTCCTTTTAACTCTCTATAATAATAGTTAATGTGGTTCAGAAGTAGTGACCCATATTAGAGACCCGAGAGGCTTGGAGAACAGCAGATCTGACTGTGTCGTTTTCTAAGTATGTTTGAAGACTCACTGGTGTGTTCTACATTTTTTTTATTTATAGACTATAAATAACATCAGTATCACAAAGATACTATTGCAAACTAGAATATGCTATTTAATTGATTTTACAGCCTGCTATTAACAATTAAGATAAGTTTTCTTTCCCCAACTATAAAATATCTTGTGTTTTACAATTTCTCTTACCCATAAAGTGCTATTTTAATAAAACTGCAATCTACAAACTTTACAGTGCCATATCTTGCTTATTTATCTAAATTACCAATAATTTGAAAGGCAAGGCTAAGACATGGGTGTAACTATGTGATGGTTCTCATACTGCAAGCCTTTTGTTCATCCCAGCTCTGTTCCTTTCTTATTTAGTGCCCTCAAGTAAGGCAAAGAGCTTTGTTGAAGCTACCCACAGAAAGGGATGGTTAAGGCTTTCCTCAGTGTAAAAGCCCTATGTGGACTTCAGAGTGTTATAGCCTTGTTGATCATCATTATCTTGGGAGAGTTCATTTGAGCTTTCTGTATCATACCACAATCTTCAGTTTCAATAGAAATATTTTAGTAGTTGATGGCTGTTAATAACCAAAATCAAAAGTTATTAATAATCAACTTCTAAAGTATTTTATTCAAATAACTATCCAAAATCTCTTAGAAATTTTGAAGAATTTATGTATAGTTTTTATTTACCAATTTTATTAATCCATATGGTATGTAATGTCTGCATTCTGAGGGCACTCATAAGTATCATCACATATTCATACATGCTTCTCAGATGAACTAGAAAGACCAGAGAGCAATCCTATCTCAATTTACAATGTTTATTTAAAAATATTCTTAAAATCAATTCACTAAGGACATACAAGGATAGAAAGTGTGACTTCTTTGTCCATAATAATAATAAAAAAGAAAAAAATCAATTCAGCAATATTCATTATGTCATTTCCAAAAGGATGATATTGAGACAATGCTTCCGGATCACAAAATGAAAAAGACTAACTCACCAGCCTCAAGAGCTTTCGAAGCAGCAACCTGTAAACGAGGAGCACAAATGACTTTTATGGGGAACAGGATATACTCTCCTTGAGAAACAAAAGCAAAGTTTCATGAGAGAAAAGAAAAAAATACATTTATATATATATACCACACCTGGAAAATAACTCCATTTGCAATTAGAAAAAAAATCTCTTCAGAATGAGTTGGCCAATAACTTGCAAATTAAAGACCTAAACGATTTATAATTATAATGTAGCCTGCCTCATTTAAAGAACTTTTATTTCATATGATGTAACTTCAATAGTAATACAATGAAAAATATGTAGTGCAAATGCATATGAATGAATGCTTTTTTAAAAAGGTTACAAACTTTACTACTGTATATATGCTTTTATTAGTCACTATAACAGAATCATGGTCACTTCTTTAAAATGCAAGATACATGTGCAGCCATATAAAATGAATATGGGATGCATTTGTGTTGCTGGACACAATGTAAAGCTCCTGTAGCATTTCGGCAGGTGTGTTAACTCAACCATCAGAGCCCCTCAGGCTCATGCAGACCTCCATAGAATGATATAACTCCTAAAGAGGCCCCTTCCCAGGATCCCATTCTTTGGAGTCTTAGTGGTCCTCTTTAGAGGATGGGGTCCCTCACCCTTACCCCTGTGCCCTCCCTAATCTGGGTCTGGGTACCATTAGTGCATCGGAGCAGTAATTTCACTAAATTGTACCTTACTGGCCCCCTATTACGAAAGGAAGTGTGAATGCTGCCAAAGCCCTTTCCTTACTGGCAATGGAATCACAGGTCAGAAAACATCTTTAGCAAGCATAAATTATTAGGCTCACTATAAAAGAGAGCTGACAGATGAAACAGGCATTTCCATGAGTGAACAATGCAGCTTCAATTCAAAGACTGCTGATTGGGTGTTCAGCCTTCCAGCATAAACAGCTATTCAAATTTTAAACTGTAACCAAGTGAATAAAGAGAAGGCATGGCAGGGCCACCTCGGGTTCTTCAACAAGAGATGTGATATAAATAAAATGTCAACCTATAGGTTGAGTATTTCTTCTTCCCAAGGGTGCTTCATAGCCCATGAAACAGAAGGCCAGTGTGTTAGACCATAGGCCACCCCGGGATCATGGAAAGCTGAGTTTCCCTAACAGTTGCCCCAGAGCTTTGCTAGGAGATGGTCACTGAGCACATCAGCCTCTGTCTCCTCCCGCCCTGTCTGTCTCAGTCCTCTCGATTCTCCCCTTTTGTAAGATGTTATCTGTATTCATGGGGCGAGGCTGGTGGGGATGAAGTCACAAACATGTAATTATAAACCTCAGAACAATGCAAAGCATTCTACTCATAAGAAAAGTAGACATTGTCAGCTTCTTGTGGAGACGCCACAAAGGAAGAGTGTCCCCCTGAGATGAGATGAGATGCAGCTAACAGAAAGGCACCGCATTTGTGAAAGACACAAATCGTGCAGGTTTTAAGCCTCCTAGAATTTTCTGAGAATCTGTGATGGGAACCTAAGACCATGTACAATCATTGGTTATTTGTAAAGCTCTGCTTCGATTGCTGATATTGGCTGTCTGTATAATGACAGGAGAACTGTATCAGTGCATGCCCAGAGAAAATGTTTTACTCTCTCACAAACAGGACACATTATTTAATATTGCTGAACTATTAATATCCTTATATAAATTGAGACTCCTTAGTATGAGGTCAGAAAATTAATTTTAAGTACAAATAGCAAAAAATAATTATCCATTATAACTAGCTTGAAGGGCCTTGGGTCTGTGCCTTCTCAAAGATCAAGCACTACCACAAGCCAGTCATTTAGGTATCAGTTTGAGTCTCATTTTTTTTTTTTTTACATAAAAGAGAAACTATTACCATAAATCTTTTGCTTTTCAATAGTTACTTCTGAGTTAATTTCCTGTGTTTTGCACTGAAAAGCTTTCCAACACTAATGAAGCCCATCCCTGTAGTTTCCAGGTCTGTAAAGAGCTGTTGGTCCTTAAGGAACAAAGTGCATACATAGGTCGTTTTCACTGAATATCTAGTCAAAGGAAGCTAAAACTGTAGCATGCTTTCTCCTCACCTTCATGTGTTTGCTTCGCATAATTGTGAAAAAAAAGTTACAAATAAAAATCTAACTGAAGATCTACTTTCAGACATTTCTCTACATTGATTCACATTATAGAAGCAAATGGGCCTCTCTGCTATGAAGAGAGGCTTCAAACTTCCATGCTCCTCAAGTACGTTGGTTACACTGATTTCATGTGCTAAGAATAAAATCAGCTATGTATTAATAAGTAAAGGGTCCTGCTGCTGAGAACTACTGTGAAATATGACACTAAAGCAGGGTGATTTTAAGAAGGAGAAAACTGAATACATGTGCAATTAGATATGCCTTTGATGACCTGAGATCTCAGGGTGAGCCGTCTCCATTCAGTCTCTTTCCCATAACTACAGTTGAAGTAAGGGCCTGTATGGTTTAAGGAGTAACCCCATGCCACAATTGAGCTCTACTGGAGAGGGGTCACAATGTATTTGAGTTCCTTGTTATTAAAAGTACTTTCAGCATTAGTCAGTGCTAATGCTGCCTAAAATTCAACCTGAAACTGTTCAGAACAGGCTAGGTCTAATGCTAATTTCAATCCAGTTATTGACATATGATCATTTATAAAAATAAATCAATTTTGCAATGACTTCCCTTTAGTCAAGTAGGCACAATTTTATAATTCAGTGATTTTTATTTTTATTCCAAAAAGCATGAAGGAAAAAATGTTCTTTTATTACCCTGGCAGAGTTTTCTGTATTGTTTCTTTCTGAGATACACACACACACACACACACACACACACAGCCATATATATGTATATATATATATATATTCATACACACACATATGTATATCCAAGTAAATCAAATACATGCATATTCTTATTTAGTAGATTTTTCAGAAAAAAAAACAAAAACAAAACAAAAAAAAACATGTATAGTATCATCCATTGACTGAACACTGATCTTTTCAGGCAAGGTAACTGTATGGTAAATTTTATAACAAAATGTAATTTTGACTCCTTACTAAAATAACTTTCAATCAGCTGCATTTTATCTGTCCTAAATACTTGCATCTAGTCTACATAGATGTTTGCCAATGATACTGCAACCTTTCATTGTACTGTACATACCACTTTGCTGTAATGGTCATCATCTTTGAATCCAAAGGTATTCAGTATTTTTCTTTTCTTTTTATCAGTAGTTCTTAACTCTAAGCAAATCAAAATTTTGTTCAGAGTACGGCAGGCTATGCATGTGAGCCCTCTGCTTGGCATACTGAAGCAGGAAGAGAGCAAGCTTGAGGCCAGCCTGAGACGCCAGGCCAGCCTAAACTTCACATGGTCCTTCTTGGGAACTGAAAAACATTTGCACCCAGACAAATGACACCAAAGCTCTCTGTGTTGTCAGATGTGCTGGAGTGGGGAAGAAGGATTTCACATTTTTTGTTTGTTTGTTTTTGTTTCTTGTCTTTTATACTTCCAACTTTTAATGGAAAGCTAGATAATGGTAGTTCCCCAGCATTTGCTCTTTTGTAAACAAGACTACTCCTCTCTGTTGTTACATGGAAAATAACAGTAGCTCAAATTCACATTGAATTCCTCAAGCTTAGTGTTGTCATGGACAACGTGTGATTTTACCAATGAAAACCACAGAGAAGTTCCAGAAGCCTCCTTGGTTTCAAGTCAGGCCTAGATAATCAGCCTCTTAATTTTCTTTCCAATACATTAGAAGCTGATGAATTATGGAATTAGTTCACTGTTTCTTTGTAAGCATAAAGCACCACACTGTTTTAGATAGCACCTAAAAAACAGCACCGGAAATTGTTTAACACCTTCTTATTCCTAGGTGCACTCAGGGGACAAGATGTTGTGACCCCTATCTTTTCTAGTCATAAACACAAAATTGTTCTTGAATGAAGCTTATCTCACTAACAAGGGAAATGTCTACCTTTCTATTGGCTCATATCAAAACATGATACAACATGCAATTATTTATCCCCTATTTAGAATACAAAGAGCACTTGGGTATCTATAGTGATTATTAGTTCAATTACAGATCTGGTTCTAGAAGAAGCACCCAGGGAGATGTTATAAAGAGCAATAGCATCCTTCATATTTTAATATCACAATCAGAGATCCACATGTGACTATAACTTAACTTTAACAACCCATTTACATTTTAATGATAATGATATTAAATTATTGCAGTATCTGCATATCTTCTTTTTCCTGACCTAAAAGCAAGTTTCTTTCAATTAGAGACAGAATACACTGGTGCTTCCTCAATAGGAACTACTGATAATATTACCATTTCATCTTGGGAGTATAGTCTGTCAGAGATAAAATTTACGGATTGTAAGTATTCCTGGCACTCCACTTGGTTGAGCCAATACGGCTCCTATGGGATGCACCTGGTATGGAGGCACACCCCTGGGCGTGGCTGCGTAAACCTGTGCAGCATTGCTTACAGAAGCACCTCCCTAGACATATACGGAAGCATGCCCCTAAACATGACATGTAAACCCATGCACACTCCTTCTCTTAAAAAGAGATGTCATGTTTTAGTCACTCTCTCCTCCTGTCCTGCTCCTCTGCTTCTGTACCCGCCTGGGAACTCTCTTAAATAAACTCTCGTGTAGCCTTGATAGTGTGAATGTGCTCACACGCGCGAAACCAACATTGGTGCCATGACTCAGATAGGCTCTCTCCTGAGTTTAAGTGCATATAAGCTAGAAGAACCTGATCCAGGGCTCACTACAAGGCCACCTTCTACCTGCCTGGCCACTGCAATATTTGAACACCAGCGGATTTGATTGATAAGTGCCCCCTCCTCCAGACAAACACGCACTCCTAGCTTTTTACAGTATCCAGTTTTTTCCACTCACTTGCCCACAGAGAGTTGCACCAGAGTCTTCCATCTGTCTCCCCCCCCCCCCCGCCAGCAGACACCACAGATAGAGTGCAGACACATGGTACTGGGGTCAACGGGTTTATGGCACCTGCTATTAGTGGGGTGTACCTCCCTAGAGCTTTCCCTTTGCTTTGACGAGAGTTTAGGGCGTTTACATAATCTTGGGCATTGTCCAAGTGGACTACCCCGGCAGTTGAAAAATTCGCCCAGTTTGGTCCTGCTTCCCTGTGGGATTGTTTAACTGGGTGATTACTCAGGCTTGGCATCTATGACCCCCTTAGGTCTTGATGATGAACAATAAGCCAGTGAAAAGTATTTCTCTATCCTTACCTTTAAGATAGGTGCTAGAGACTCTAAGGCCACTTAGCCTTTTGCCTTATCTAGACACCACCAAGTTTATCTGGTTTTTTGTTTGTATGTCTGTTTGTTTTACACAAAAATGGCCTAATTACCCCCTAGATTATTCAAAATAGTCACTTAATGGTGCACCAAACCCGATATTTTACGGGAGCTAACTTTTGCAAGCACATGGGCAGATAGAAAGGTTTTCTTCCTATCTTTTTCTATCTCTTTTCATATCTCACCTCTAAACCTTCTCTTCTAGCTCTCTGTTCTTAAGAGTTTTCCCATTTCTTTTCATATCTCAGCTGTAAACTTTCCCTTCTGACTTTCTGTTCTTCTGTTTCTAGCCACACAAATCCAGCTATCCCTCTACAAAAAGCAACTGCTATAGATACAATAATAAAAGTTTATACATTGTTTTCTCTGTCAAAACTTTCTCAGATTAAAAAAACAATTAGGCTATATAATAAAGGTGAGTTTGAAAACAAGCCAAAACACAAACAGATAAAATTTATCAGGTTTTTAAATGCCTCACAAATACACTCTCACAGGATACTTGATCTCTTTTTTTACCCTGATATCAGACTAAAACTTAGACCTTAAGAGGAGAGCTCAGGCAGACTCCACAGACAAAAGTTGGCTTTTAAAATATAGCACAAAAATGATACCACCTGCTGGCAAAAGCTCTCTGGCCAGCTACTGTCTTGCTCTTGCCTAGCCTCACAGAGACAGTTCAGGCCTTGTCCAGGGTGTCATCAAAGGAATGCTAGTCTAAGTGAGTGTCCCCAAGCCCCACATGGCAAGGAGGCATTACACAGAGACCACTCCCAACTGATCTCTTAAGGCCTAGCCATGGGCAATTGGCACTGCCAAGGCTTCCCTAAGCTGACCACCCTCATTGCAAAGAAAGAGCCTTTAGTAATCATAATGGTATCAAGACAGTCCATCTCTGCATGGACACTGAGAGCCACATACTCTGTCCTGCAAGAGCTTTGGAGGTCTCACCTCTCTTTCTAGCCTCTCCATTGTCAGGGTGAAAAGCAAATAATTCCAGCCTCACCAGACACTGCCACCTAATTATATTTTCAAAGTTTTCACTATCACTCACTCATTTTTGGTCAAGCCAACCTTCCCCATACCCCTAATAAAAAAGAGATTTTTTTAAACTTTTAGTCACATTTCGCCTAAATCCAGACTCTGTCAGATGTTCTAGCCTCCTCTATTCTCCTTGCTGTCTGCTTAAACCTGCCAGTTCCAGTCTTCCAGTCTCCCAAGTAGACCACCAAGTATAAAACATCCAAAATCCTTGTATCTGTATCACTAGACACATTTCTCTAAAATCCCCTGTGTCTAAGTTTTTCATTCCAGCCTGCTTCTCAGACCCAAAGTCAAGATGGTGATGAACAAAAGGCCCTGAAGTATTTTGGCTCGCCCTCCCCCACTTTCCTGGCAGACTAACCCTCTAGCTGCTGCTTTAAAAAAAAAAAAAAAAAAAAAAAAAAAAAAAAAAAAAAAAAAAAAAAAAAAAAAAAAAAAAAAAAAAAAAAAAAAAAAAAAAACAAGAGCCGTTGTCAAAGTCAATACAGATAAAACAAACCATTTCCCACCCCCTCCACAAGACCAAAGAAAAAATCCCAAAAGCCATTTTAACTTTTTTTCCATCCCCAGACCTAGCAGAGTATACTCACTGTATTATTACTTCTCAAGATTCTTTTACTAACTCATAATTTTCTTTTCAAGCTCCAGAAAATCAAAATATACCATTCCATAGCTTAGACTCATTCAGACTACAAAAAATGACCCACAAAATCCAACAGACCAAATACAAAATAAATAATGAAGAAGAAAAAAAAAATCCAACAGACCAACCGTCAAAAGTATAGTTCTCTAAAAAGACAAACTTCACCCTTAAGACAGCTTAAAGCAGCCTTGAGATCCATCTCTGAAATCATTTTCCCCCTGGCCCCCCTACATAAACCTGGTTTTCTTTTTATAATAAACAAAACAGTGAGATATAAGTATTCCTGGCACTCCACGTGGTTGAGCCAACATGGCTCCTGTGGGATGCACCTTGTACGGAGGCATACCCCTAAACATAACTATGTAAACCCATGCACACCCCTTCTCTTAAAAAGAGACACCATGTTTTGGTCACTCTCTCCTCCTGTCCTGCTCCTCTGCTTCTATACCCGCCTGGAAACTCTCTTAAATAAACCCTCCTGTGGCCTTGGTAGTGTGAGTGTGGTCTCTTCTCACTCACGAAAACAAAGCTGATGACTCAGTGGTTTTTCCCTGCTTTGTGCCTCTTCACCACCCCACTTCCTCCTAGTAAAACTTGCGCTCCGGGTAGGAAGGTGTTTAAGCATCCTCTGTCTCAGTCTTCTCTTTGTTTATCCTTGAAACACATCTGTGTAACAGTCACTTGACACTTCCTGAGCATCCACATCTTCATGGGGAGACTTTTGCCCATTTTTCAAAGTTATTCTACTTTCAAGAGCTCTCTCTCTCTCTCTCTCTCTCTCTCTCTCTCTCTCTCTCTCTCTCTCCCTCTCCTTTTATACTTCCTTTCTTTCCTCTCTTGGTAAATGGCTTCAAACCCTTTTCTCCCCCTGCTTCCTGGAAGAATTAATATAAATACCTCTATACTTCCTTTGTTAGGCATCCCCACCCCCATGCCTGTTCCTCATCCCAACCACAGTTGCATTCTTCCTCCCATGAATTGGATTACTCACCGCAAACAATTGTCATTCAATTGTCATTCAAGTTCAGATCCCCTCAAGCCTGTTTTAATACATTAGCTTGAATTTCAACTTTCAGAATTTCGTTTGACAAGCCACTATTTAAATCCTTATGGATGATAATAATCCTAGAAATGAATTCTATTTAAGCTATATTTAATTTGTGAAGTACTTAGATTACATAAATTAAAAAATGAATTAATTCTTCTAATTCTTTTATGGACCACACATAAACATGATTATTTATTCCCATTTTGCATATAAAGTCACTGAGGTATGATAATGAATACTTTCTTTGTGGCAAAATAGAGGAGGAAAGAAGTAAATGCCCAACTCATAGTTATTTGCTGAACCATGATTAAAAAAAGAAAAGTTCTTAAATTCAAAAAATTCAGTAACCCTTTATGCTAGTGACTTAATATTGCCTTTCTTGAACTGATTATAGTATTTATTCAAGAAATTCTAAGATAGCTCATATATGTCATGCTGCCCAGAGGAGGAAATGTCAAATGACAGAGGATAAGGGAAATGCCATGAAGAACATGACCCACGAAGGTGATTAAAATAGAGTTTATCCATTTAGATATAAAATTTAAATGGAAAACTTTTACTTAATGCAACCTGAGGATGAAGACTCCCTGGAGATGATTCTCAATCTGAACTAGTGCCTTTCCAGAGAGTGGAGACCTGAATGAACCTTCTTTCACCCCTCCAGCCCTCTCCTGTCTTCACAGTGCTGCTGGTCTTACCTTGACAGATTACATTATAAGAGGGAGAAAAAGAGAATAAAAACACCTGCTGGTGGAGGAGTTGATAGTGATACTTCAATCAATTATGTGGTGTCTCAAGTGAAGGAAATGTACAGTTGGTAAACAAGAATGAATTTTGTTATAGTTTTTGGCCATTATAACCCTCAGGATTGGGCAAGAAGCCTATAGAAACATGTCCTGATTTAGAACAAATTCATATGTACCTTCTTTTAATGATTGCTTGACCAATCAAAGATATTAAGTGATTTTGTTTGTTTTTTTCCTGGCCTTCTCTTGATAAGATGCCAGGTCCCTTCCAACTAGGATTTCCTCTTTTCCAAAACCTGGCTATAGTTTCTAATATGCTTTTAGTTCCCACTCATGAATAGGTCAACTATTCCATTCATGCTGTCTAGATGATAATTTTTTTCTTTTTTAGAATTTTATCATCGTCGCCATCGTCATCATTATTTACATTGGTGTGTCACTGAAATCATGGAAGTCTTATTTCTTTCTCTAGTCCAATAAACATTCATCCACTGTTAACTTTCTTTCATTTACTTTTGTGAAATAATAGCAAAAAAAAAAAAATTGAGGGTTCTTTCTTTCATGTTGCATTCAATTCTTGTGTAAACCAACATATTATTTTCCTGAGTTCCTTTAATACACTGAAGGAGATGCATTAATAAAGCCTAGGAGCTATTGTTCAGTAGGTAGTGTGTTTTTACACAAGCATAAGGACAAACGTTTGAATCTTCATCAATCACAAAACAGCTGAGCGAGACACTGCTAATCTGTAACCACAGTACTTCAGGGAAACAAAGATAGGCAGATGCCACAGATTGAAAGCCAACTCATCCAGTCAAAATAACATCTTTCAATTACAATAAGGTAACTTACTCAAAAAATAAGGTAGAAAATGACAGAGAGAGACATCTGAGGTCTTTCCTCTACACAAATTCAGATAGATACATGCATACAATACACAGACACACACACACACACACACACACACACACACACACACACACACATACACACCACTAAATTAAGTTAAAAACAAATTCAAGGTGTCATAAAAATGGTTTTTCTGAATCTGTACAACAAACTTTGCTCCCTTTAATGAATTTAAGGAAGAGTGACTAGATGATAGAATTTTATACAAAAAGAAAAATATCCTAGAGTAGAAATAAGGGTGTAGTAGTTAGGAAAGTCTTGTTAAAAAAAAAAAAAAAAAATCTTAAGATTCAAGCACTTTAAATAAACTTAACTGAGTAAGGATTTTGAGACTGTGTTTCCCAGTCCCTTATTTCACTCTTAGAATGCTTTAGAAAATTATTCAGTCCTAATAACTACTCTAATACTACAATAATCTTTAAACTCATTAAGAATTCTTTTGGGTTTGGATTGAGTGAGAAGGAAATAGCAAAAAAGATTCTAGCTAACTATATTTATACACACACTGTGCAAACATACATACATCCTTCTTGCAAAGCAAGACCAAAAGATAAAACAGAAGAGAATTTTTATATCTGACAGACAAGATACCATTTCATAGCTTTGTCTTGAGATGTCATCTAAATTCCACCCCAAGTGTAGACACTCATAACTTGTGCTATGAACATAGAAAGCCATTAGTGCTGTCGGGCTGATCACATCCTCAAAAGGTCAAGCTACACCGTGATACTAGTTTTTCTGCATCATTTGTCATTTCTCAGGATCTTTCTCACTCCATCATCAGCATACATGTTCCTCACATTGAGCTAGATATCAACTCCAAAAGCATGCTTACCCTTGTCACTCCCAATATATTTCATAACATAACTAGATTTGCATAATTAAAAAGTAGTTTTATGAAGAGACATGTCTATAATCATTTAAACATTAATTAATCATTAAATTAAATAAATCAATGTTTGTTTTCTCTTTTATATCAATTGTAATTTCTTTTCAAATTTGTCTAAGTAAAAATAGATCAATATCATTAATCTTTGAAAAGATAAAAATAGAAAGTTCTTGATAAACTTTTTTAAAAGGAGCAGCAGAGCTGAAAGGCTCACTGAAAGAGTTATTTGAAAATGAAACCAATTCCTGAAGAATGAAGTAGCCCAGATATGAACAGCTTAGGCTATGATATGACCCTCTCTCAATTATCATTCAAGGAAGTTGATTTAAAGAAGAAGAATGAAAGGGAATTGATGACTGACTGAGTGTAATTTCCCCTTCTGATCTTTATTATTTGGGTGTTTCATTACTTCCCACTAGTCCCCAATGTTTTGTTTCTTCTGTTTTCAGATTTCAAAATTTCTACCTTGATCATTGCAAATTTTCAGGGTATAATTCAAAATCCATATTTAGAGAAAGTTGTCATTCATATAATTCCCTCTACAAAAATAAAAACATTCTACAACTTGCCAAATATTCTCACATACAATCAGGTATACCTAATAGCTGAGAAGAATCTTGTCCAGGTCTGGATGTTCGTTGTCTGTTCTGTTGTTATTTGTTTTGTTTTATTTTTATAGAGAAACAATAGAGTTAAAAAGATGAAATTGGTTTTTTTTTTCCAGTTTTATACAACTCCATGATCATTCCTTTGACCCTATCCTTAATGATTTTTCCTAATGTTCTTACTGGGTTTTGGTGGAAGTAACTTTTCTACTGTTATTTTGCTAATGGAAATAACAGAATGACTGCCCCCCGCCACACCCTGTCTGTATGTCAGTATACTCAGGAATATCATCAGACTCTGAAGACTTTACCCACTTCTGGGTTTGTGTACACTGGAGAATAACCTAAGCCTCCTTAGAAGGTTTGTGAAACACATGAGACTCTGGTGACTGTACTTGCATTTCAGAAATATGTCTACCTTGAGCTTTTGAGATGGTTTGTCAGTTAAAGACTTGAACCACTAAGCCTGACAGTTTATCTGTGAGATGGGATGATCATGTTGCCTGACGTGACTTCTAAATAATATGTGAGATAATGAGAAGAGGGTTTTGCAGTAGTACCTGACATCAGTATGTGGCTGATAACATTACCTGTGCTTGGAAAGTCCAGGCTCCAGAGTCCAGATTGTAGAAGAAGAGAACATAGCCCATTGCCCTGCAAGTTGTCTTCTGACCTCCACACATGTGTTCTGGCACACACACACACATACACACACACACACACACACACACACACACACGCACACACTTCAGGCCCAAAATATGCCAAAAATAAAAAAGATCATCACCCTAATTGATGGTAGAAATGGACTTCCCTTTTTCAAATTATTTCTAGCACTTGCATTGTCTAAAACTTTTGAGTACTGCAACTAAAATGACCTTTCTGTCGTTGCTTGTGAAATAAATGCAAGAAAAGATTCTTGAATTGTATCCCAAGATTACTCCCATTTTCATGAAACAATAGCTGCCATCCCCCCACTCTGTTAAAGCATGCTATTTTAACAAGTTGACATTTCAAAATGTCCAAAAATGTATCATTTTAATGGCTTTAGCCATCAAGTCTCATGTCCGGCTTTGTCAGATACAACTCAGAAAATCATCAAGACATCCTTCACACAGTTATGTTTTCTGGCTCAAAATGAGAATGTCAAAGCCAAAGCCAATGGTACTAACATTCCCCTGGGAGATTCTATAGCAAAGCTGTGTTTAAACAGAGAGTGCTTCAAAACCCCCTAAATCTGTTGGCCAGTGTTGTAAAAAATTTCTGGCCCTGCCTAGCCCTGCAGTGTAAGTGAATCTCTCTTGCCCATGGCCTGGCCTAGCTCGACGTTCAGATCCAAAGTTCCACTTGATCCCAAATAATTACACAAAGGCTTATATTAATTATGCACTGTTCAGTCTATGGCTCATGCTTAATCTTGCATTTTAATATAACACATTTTTATTAATCTGTCTTGCCATGTGGCTCATGGCTTACCTGTACTCTATTAGATCATCTTGGGTTTTCTTGTTTTTTTCAGGCTCTGCCCCCCTTCCCCTGTATCTGTGCTTGGATTTCCTGCCTGCTTCTAAGGTGCTCTGTCATAGGCCAAAACAGTCCCTTTATTGTCTAACGGTATTCACAGCATGCACAAAGATACCCCACATCAGACCAGGCAGGAAAGGTTAACCCAGATCTTTTGCAATGAAGAACTGCTACTGCTTTGTAAAATCAGTATGTCTCCTGTGTAACACCAAAGACGGCTAGTCTGGACAGCCCCATAGGGCTCCAGATAGCACGTTCCGTGTGGCTGTCAGTCTCGCACTCAGTTACTGTCTGTTTGCCACTACAGCTCTGCCATTCTGTGGAGCACCAAGTTGTGCTGTCTGCTGCACATTCTGCTTAAAGCTCTCCAGTAAACATCCCACATTTGCTATCCTACTTATCTTTATTTCCATCCCATTAGATTATTATCTCCATCTTAAAGATAAAAAACAAAACAAAACAACTAACAGCTTTAGTTCTGGACTTTAAATGTGAATTTCCAGCTGAACAGGAAGAGTCAGATGTCAAGAAAGATAGCATAGTAACCAGTAGGTACTAAACGATCAAATACATTATCCTCCTATTTAATACACTTTTAAAAAACAGGAATCCTTGTTTTTCTTTCTTTTTTTGTTTCTTTGTGTTTTTGTTTGCTTTGTTATTGTAGTTGTTTTGTTTTGTTTTTGTTTTTCGGGACAGGGTTTCTTTGTGTAGCTTTGCCTAGAACTAGTTCTGTAGACCAGTCTAGCCTCACACTCAAAAAGATCTGCCTACCTTTGGCTCCCAAGTGCTGAGATTAAAGGTGTGTGCCACCATCACCTTGCTAGGGGCTTTTAAAGTGTGGGTATATTTACCTCTCTTCATCAAGTATTCCTAGAGGGCAGAAACTTTGTGTTCTTGTGATCTAACAACATTGGTATTCACAATTAGAATAAATAAATAAATAAATTCTATTAAAATTCATAATTAGAGAGTGCATTAGTTTACTCAAGCCTATCATTGTAAAGCATCACAGATTGAGTGGTTTAGAGAGTAAATTTATCAACTCGCTGTTCTGGAGGTATGAACTCTAAATCAAAGTGAAGGCTTTCTAACTTCTGAGAGCTGAAAACAAAGAATCTGCGTGTCCTCTCACTTTGGCCATTCTGATCTGTTTCATTGTCTTCCCTTGAATGTTTCCATGCCCTTTAGTAAGGATACATTTCACCTCAGTAAAGTACCTATTTCCAAATAAAGTTACAACTTAATGTACTCGGTATTACGACTTTCATATATATGAACTTGAGACAGACATAAAGGACAGAGAAGGAAGAGGGGGAAGGAGAGAAAGAGGCTGAGAGAAGAGAGACAGAGACAGAGAGAAATAGAGAGACCCTGACCAAGGGAAACAAAAGTGATTTTCAGGAAGGCACAGTTGGCCAATACCATAGTTCCCTTTTGGAAGGGCATTATCTGATGAGGCCAATATACAAAGATAGAGAGCTGAAGTTCATAGACATGGTAAGAATCCAGGAAGGTAGATAGAAGTTCTGTACCTGATATCTGACTTCACCTCATAAGAAGATGAAAAAGTAAATGAGAATGGTTCCATTTCTATAGGAGACTCAAAACTCCAGACCATAGCCGAACTAAAGTAGGCCACCAATAATTACAAATACAAAAATGTGCCGGCATTATGTTTATAACTGTTTCAATAACAGCACTTTGTAGAAGCTGTCAATAACATTTTCTGCCACCCTCAATTACTCTTCCCAGACCCTTATTTGCCTGGGAAAATGGGTTTCCATTCACAGCATAACACTTTGTTCAGTAACTCTGAAACTGAGAAGGTAGAAAACTTGTCTATGGCACTTGCTCAACTAAGTTTGTCTTGTGTCTGTTTGTGCTTGGACTACTCACTGGCCCCATCATTGAAGGTTGACTTTACCAGCCTTTAAAACTTTCTTTTTGAAACAAAATCTCTCACTGTAGTCCAGGCTGGTCTGTAACACACTAATGCAGCTAAAGCTGACCTTTGACCTATAATCTTTTTGTCTATACTTTCCAAGTTCTGGAATAAAGATTATGCACTGTCATACTCAGCTAAAACATTACTTTCTGGAAAGCACAAGAAGAATCTGCCTCTATAGCATCAGTTTCCATGCCACAGAGTAGGAAATGTATACATAAGAGTCCCAGGCTTCTAGGCTCATCCACAAATGGCTGTGACACCAATAGAAGAGTTGCTATTATCTACCATCCAGGAACACATGCTGTCTTACAGAGGCATGGCCTCTGTTCTTTGCTTCCTTTCGTGGATGAAAGAATTCTTCCACTGCCCTTTCTGCCTCTACTCTCTCTCTTGGCAATAATGAGTATGCAAATCTATATTGGAGGCCTAGAAGAAATTCATGTGGGTCATCTCATCTACTTTCCTCCTGAGCATAGCACCTGTCTCCTCTCTTTCTCTTCTTTTATCTTGTTTGTGAAGCAGTAGCATCAAATTTTCAAGTGATTTGGATCCCATCATCTTTTCTATAAATTGGTTTCATTCCCCAGTCGATCTTAGTGTTAATTTTTTCTCCAATCTTTCATATGCTTCTGGTTCAAATTTAAATCCAATATTTCTATTCTTATCTTTTCTAACTAATGAGAATTGTCTCTTCCTCTTCAGAAGACTCCCTAGGTGTATGTGGAGCAGCATCCACACTTTTGCATGTTTTCTCTAATATATTTAAAAGTTATCACAGATTCTGAAGAAGAAAACCTGACTCTAATTTAAATATACACACAATTTTGTTCTGTCTTAGGAATACCTTCAATGTTTGTTTTCCATGTTTGTCTTCCTTGGGGAAATGTAAAAGTAATGTTTCTTGAAAACTACTTTTAAAAACATGCTTGTTATCAAAACTAATATCACTACTCTACTATGGATTGACTTAACTGTGGAAGTTAAAGCCAGCAAGGATATTATTCAACTACTACAACATTTCTCAAGATGAGATACTTCCCAACTTCTAATTTTTTTAATAAATTACTGTAATTTGATCTACTTTTGTCTGTACAGTATGAATAATAAAAAAGAATTTTATTCTTCATTTCCTTCTTCTATGTCATCAGTTATTGAAATAGGCAGAGGACTTAGTTTTAATGCCTGTGACAACATAGTCAGTCAATTAGCAGATATTTGTCAGGAATTTATGGTGGACACAATGCTGCTAGATACAAAATGGAAATCCAACAAAAATAGATATTCATTTTCCTTTTCTGCTTCATAAATCCAAAATAATTTCAGTGGCAATGCCCCCCAGTCCTCTTCCTGATACTTTTAAATTCACATCCTACCTCCCCAATCAGTTTTTGTATCAAACAAACATATGAAATTGCTCTTAAGTGAAGAGAATGAACTTAGTTCCTTTGCTTCCTGAACCGACTCCCCCCACTACCCCCACACACAATTGTCTATTGCAAGTTACCTTCAGTTTCCATACCCCTCATGCCAGCTCACCACTTACCTGGGACAGGTCTCTGTTCTCTCACCTGATCACATTGCACAAAGTCTGACAGTTTCTCTGATCTCTTCAGCCTACAGCACAAACTTTGTTAACCAGAGATCCTACAGTTCTACATCAACATAAAGAGTAAGCAGCCTTGGGAATGAGGGGACCAACATACACTAAGCATCCCTTTACAGTTTCCTTTTCTGTCCCCATAATTCCAGGATGTTGGGTACAAGCATATATACTTAGGAGGCAGTTTAACCATATGTCAATTTAGCTAAACAATCATTTTTAATTCCCACTTACAACCTGTGCAACAGTGCTTTTTTAAAAAAAAAAAAAATCAAGATTAGAACATTAGACAGGGAGTCTTTCCTGTAAAAGAGGCTTAAAACTAATTGTTGAGTGGGTGGATAGCCCCCATAACAATAGTCCATAAATGATACAAGCTAACCAAAAAAGATTCATGCTAATTAAGTGCCAAGAATTACTAGACATATAGGCGTAATAATACTTTCTTGCTGAGTCACAGGAAAATATTTTTCATGACAAAATAAAATATAACAAGATAAAACAAAAGCCATCACATGGAGGTTAGAAAAGGCAACCCAACAGGAGGAAAGAGCCCCAAGAGCAGTAATATGAATCAGAGACCTGCTCATTTACATAGTCAGGTGTCCCATAAAAATACTAAGTTAAAGCTATACTATATATGCAGAGGCCTAGTGCAGAGCGGTGTAGGCCCAGTGTTCTACTTCAGCCTCTGCATTCATATGAGCTCTGCTTGTTTGATGAAGAGTGTGGTGTTCTCCTGGTCTACTTCACCCTCACTGCTTCTTACACTCTCTGCTTTCCCTTCTGTAGGGTTTCCTGAGCTCTGAGGAAAGGGACTTGATGAAAATGTCCCATTTAGAACTGTTGTTACAAGGACTCTCTACATAATGTCTGGCTGTGGGTATCTGCATCTGTTCCTGTTTGCAGGGGAAAGCTTCTCTGATAATGACTGAATAAGTAACTGACCTTAGGTCTCTGGACTATCTCATCTCTGGTTGTTTGTTACCGAGCAATGTCAAATATAGGTTCTGTCTCATGGAGGGAACCTTAAGTCAAATCAGACATTGGTTGGCTACTCTCGCAAGTTCTGTGCCACATTGCCCTAGCAATATCTTGCAGACAGACTAGTTAGGTCAAAGGTTTTGTGGTTGCTTTAAAGTTTACATTTCACTTTTGGTAGTCGGGAGAGTAGCTTCCAGGACCAATGGCACTAGAATATAGGGATAAAGACTCCATGTAGGTTCCACCTCAACTTCTTTATTTTCAATGAGTTGTATGGGTATTGTTTTCAGCAACACAGCCCTGATGTCAGTTTGTAGAAGAACCCATTGTCTTGACAGTGACCTAGGTTGTTTGAGGCTATGGGACCCTCCTTGGCAACAATAAGTTTATCCACATATAAGTGAATATATACCATATTTATTTTTCTCAGTGTGGGTTACCTCACTCAAGATGATTTTGTCTAGTTCCATCTATTTGCCTGAAAAATTCATAACATTGCCTTTATTGAACAGTTAATAATACTCCATTGGGTAAACTTGCCACATTTTCTTTATCCACTCTTGTGTTTTGAAGCATCTAGATTATTTACAGTTCCTGGCTATTATGAATAAAGTTCCAATGAACATGGTTCAACAAGTGCTCATGTGGTGCATGTCCAAGAGTGGTATAGCTGGATCTTAAGACAGATTTTCAACTTTCTGAAGAACTGTCATATTGATGGAAATAGATTATGATTATATATTTATATACATAGATACATACAAACATATATATATACATACACATATATATACACACACACATATATAATTCAGAAAAGCTCACTCAGGAAAAAGAAGAAAGATATTTTAAAAATTCTTTTACACATTTTTTTCTGAACACAAAAAGAACAATGGCATATTATTATAAATGATTTTTGTTATCTATCATTTTATTAACAATTCAAATTGGTTCAAGGGAATGTAAAAGATTGTTCTTAAAAACTGAAACCCTCTCTATTTGTATTGCAAGTGATTTTTTGCTATATCCACAGTAGGGTCAATTTCCCGTTGAATCCTCTTCCAGTTTCTAATATCTGTCCCAAGAAAAGGGCCAAATGAGATGGTTTTTAATGTGTTTCTAATAAAGTTAATTTCTAATGTTAAATAATTTTATGAAAATTTATATAATGCTTATATATTACCAATTTTTTCTTACTAAAAGATCTTAATAATAATGGAATCCAGAGGAAATTTTTAAGACCGAGAATACAGTCATCATATTTTTTTTTAAATTTCAGTTATGATAAAATTCTGTGAGGGTAAAATAAGAATATAGCTTCAAAGAATATACAAAAATATATTAATATGGAATTAAGAGAAATTTTGTTAATTTTTTTATTTACTTTATTTAAATGATATCTACCAAGCATATATTTCAAAAATCAAAAGTCATTTTTGTTCAAAATTGGCCACTATTTTTCTTCTAAAATCTTAAATGGGGTATCTCTGATTCTAAACTCTATACAAATGTAACCATATATGCTTTTTAGTATGTTCTTTTCCTGAGAGAAATGCATGCGCCATGCACAGAAAGTGCCTAAGTGACCTCCTGACATCCACACATAGCAGTCGTTATTGCAACAGACTTCCAAGTGGTTATCCCAATTGCAACAACATCCTCTCAAATCTCATCTCCACACTGATTAAAGTTTGAAACCAAATCTGCTTAAAACAACTGTCATCAGAAGTGTCATCCAGCAACTGATGGGAGCAGATTTGGAGATCCAGAGCCAAACACTAGACAGAGCCAGGGAATCCTGCAGAGCAAGAGGAGGAGGGATTCCCAGAACCAGAGGGACAAGGATACTACAAGAACACAGCCCATAGAATCAACTAAGCAAGCTCATAGATGCTCACAGGAATGGAAGCAACATACAGGGACACTGTATGCATCTGAACTAGGTCACATACCTTGGTGTTCTTGTGGCACTCTCAAAAATGGGAGTGGAAAGTATCTCTGACTCTTTTGTCTGCACTTCAGACCCTGATGAAGGTTTGGTTGACATCCTTGTGACTCTCTCTCTCTCTCTCTCTCTCTCTCTCTGTCTGGAAATAGAAGAGGAGTTAATCTGGGTAGAGGGAGGTAGGAGGAGTAACTGGGAGGAACAAAGGAAGGGGAAACTGTGATAGGGATGTAACATATGAAAGAAAAATATGAAAGTTAAAACAAACATGCAGAAGTTTGAAACCAAATCAAATGAATGAACATGTATCTCCTATGCTTCTTTGCCTAAATTAACCTTGTTTCAGCTTCTTCCCTGTGTGTGACCTCAGCACTCATAGATTACTAGAAATCACATCCCTAGACCAGATTTCTAGCCAAATCTGTCCTAGAATTTTTGGGGAGAATTGCAAAAAACTACTATTCTCACATGAATCTGTCTGATTTCTCAGCCATAACCTCTTACTCCATCCCATTGCCTCTCTAAAGTATTCTAATTGTACCTCTATATCTCAAGAAGGCTCCCCTATGCGATGATTTTCTGCTTTCACTTCCCTGAGCTCTGAAATCTGTACTGTAAATCTGAATTGATAATAGCCATTGACTTTTAAGTGAGTCAATGAAGGGAAAGTGCTTAGAGCAACACTCTGTAAGTATACTTTTGTTGTTTTAATTTTAACCCGTCAATTCATTGACTTGTGATACAGAGAGAGAGAGCCAGTGTGTGACAGTATCCAGGGAAGCACCCTGCCTAATTGATAAGGTATGTGTCAACACTCAGGAACTCCCCTTCTTCCTCTCACCTGTTACTATTGCTCTTTGGTATTCCTGAGAATACACCCTCCAATAATAAGTAGGAAAGACACACTAATTATGCATTAGGCTTTCTTCTTAATTGTAGTTCTTTAAAAAGTTATGACAAACATGTAGCATTGGGGCACGTCTCAGGAAAAACAGAAACAAACCAAACAACAACAAAAGCACCTGTATTTTCCATTACCCTACTACCTTCTCATCAGATGAATGTTTCACAGCATCCTATTTGAAAAGGACCAACTTCTCCCTATAATTTAAGAAGTTACTCTTATGTCTGTTGAAAATACAAATATTTTCCATTGCCTTAGAATTAACATCTGAAATTCTACAGCACCCTACAATTTGCAGTGTGCACAGAGTTACCAATGTCTTCAATTATTCTGGTGAATATTTGTTGATTATGCATATTATGAATACTAATGTTGTCACTTACATTCATGGTAAAGGAGACAGAAAAGTTCACCTCAGAGGATAAATTAAACCATCTCTGTCTGTGTAATTTGGAAGAGAAAGACTTTCCAGTAGAAATTCATTCAATTTGCTACAGCTACACTAGACTGGCAGAGAGAACAGTAATGATGTAAGTGTGGCTCTACTCTTCAGAACCACATACTCCACAGAGGAGAAGAAAAACAAAACCCACATATACATGTGTTTACACACCTTACACCATGAGGTACTTCCAGGAGATGACTGAAAATGTCTACTTTGTTGAGATGGAATCTTTATGATCCCAAGGTGCATGATCCACACAACTAAAGACAAAAGTAAAATCCAAATTCATTACTAATTTAGAAAATTAGAATGTTTCATTTCACGGAAAGGGCGAGTTTTTGTAAGAAAACTTCCAGGAGATTGTAAAGAATATTACTAATGACTAAGAAATTGAAATACTTAATCTGGGACATTTTCCCCTTAAAAATATTTTTAAGCAATTCTGGAAAGAATTTATATCTCTCAACGAAAGAAAGTGCTTTTTAGGATGGTGAAAAAATAGGAAAAAATTTAAATAATTACTAAGAGGTAAATCGAGAAGCAAAAACAAATGGTTAGATCAACTGATGTCATACTTAGATCAGGTGCCACTGTTTGTCACAGGCTCTTGTATACCAGCATGACAGCAGAGCACACAGGTGAGCTATGTATGCATTGTCAAAGATGGGTCTGACTGGAAAACTTATTCTAATTGCTTTTTAATGCCTGAATATTTTCTCAAGGGAAAAAATTGTATTAAGTATAATAGTAAGAAATGGCCAGATATTAATTAATCTCCAGTAATTGAAATTCATTGAGTAAATCATGTGTATTATATAGTACATGAAATCATTCATGTATGTGTTATGCATTACATTATTATAGTTAAAAGCATTCTACTTGGAAAGCTGAACACAAAGTAAATATATGTGTAGCAATCTTATTTGCATTACCACCCTTGATAAGCCATGCTTATGATTCTTATCCTCTTTATAGTTATTGTTAACTTTTCCGCATTTTAAATTTATTTTACTGTTTTTTGATAAATACAAAATAAAGAAGGAAAAAAAAGAATAAAGATGAAGAGAAGAAAAAAGGATGAAGAAGCTAGGAAATTAATAATTAGAGTAAGAACAAAGAATTAGAGTTTAGAAATTATAGACAACAGACAATAATAGACAATTAGAATGAAAGAACTAGAATTAAGACAGAAATAAACAGCATATACAATACAAAATTTTTGCCTATATTAAGTTATATTTTTTTTCTCTCTGTTCTGGGGCACAATTTCTCAGAAGACCCTGAGTAGGGTTTAGGCATTTATTTCTTCCCTACTTATATTCTATAGTTTAAGCCAGAAAAGTTTGCTAGAATCAAGGCAAGCTAATGCTGGGCATTCATAACAAAAATCCACATTTGTATTTTTATTTTGGAGCTGGGGGGCAGAATCCCCATGACAAAGAAAAAATAAACTGTAAATTTAAGCACACATAAAAAATCAATGAAGCATAGCAAGTATTTTAAACATTAAAAAAAGTAAATTTCAGCTCTGTGTGAGAGGGAACATCTTAAAGATTGTTGAAGAAGCCTAAGTTATTTTATTTTTTAAAGTAAAATAATATGTCAAATAATTTTTGCTAATCCATTTATTTCCAAAAATAGCTTCAAAACATTTTTTCATATTGGTTTGTAAAATCTAATATAACATCACTATTAATCCATACCTTTAAAAAAAAAAAGCATTCTGCTTTTAAAAGTTGGGTGATTCATACATTAGTATATACATCACACACATGATTTTTACCATATTTATAGGTACTAAATTCAGGAAATCTAGCATTCTAAGAAAGCTATACTACTAAACAATGTTCCTAGCACCCTATCTTTTCTACTAATCACTTTCACAAATCTGTTTATTTACTAGTGTCTTTCCCTCTAGAATTGACAAGATCATCTGTGAGCCATGAGACTGGAACATTTCATGGAGCCTGCCTTTTTCAGAACCATTCTAAGATGGGTATTAGCCTACAGAAGATTTGCTGGAATTATCCACCGCAAAGTTCACATAAAGGAAAGTGGAATGAAGAAATGAGCAGAGAGAAAAGTTGAAGGATGACAAATCTACTCCAGAAGCCTTAGTTATTCCTACAGAAGACTCTAGCCAAGATGAAGCTCACAACTTGTTCTGAACTAGACATGGGAATGAGCCCTTGATGCCTCACATTGCCAGTCCTGGAATGATGGGTGTGACAGAATAGCCACACTGCTCTCGACAGAAACAATTCCTGGGAAGAGAGTTTATCCTTCAACTAATGAGACCAACACTTAGCAGCTGGAGCATCATATGCTTTGGTTCTTACTAGGGGTACCAAGAATCTTCCCTGGGTGAAATCTAAGGAGCATATCTCAGTTTTCTAATTTTAGGTAAAATAGGTATTGAACTAGTCGTACTCTTCAATATTTTTTTTACTCAGTTAACATATACTCAAATGAATTTCTCCAATTAACTCAACCTTGAGAAAATTTAATTTAAAAGTCACAGAGAAGAAAGATTAGAAATTTTAAAATTAGAAAAGAAATTATGGGTCAGGTTTTTAATGAAATTCCAAGTTTACTTTTTAAAATAAAAATAATCACATTTTAATAATGGTACTAAAATGAGATGATTATTAGGGAGAAAGAAAGTTAAAGCCCTACTTCCTAGGGTATCTGTAGTAGATGGTGTAGTATACCATAAGAAGTGTCTCAGTCTCATGTTATTTACTTCCTATGCTGCCTATAGAATTTCCCTTTAGAAAATTATCTTTGGTAGAAGTGTCAATGTGTGGGTACAAAAATCTGGTACTACATTGAAAGGCAGTGCAGCCCCAGAGTACCCCCACATGACATCACTCTTCCTACCCAGCCTCACTTTCCTTATCCTGTTATGTATTGTAACAGTTTCCTAACTATCAGTTGGACCATGTTAAGGGAAGCCCAGAGATCTGGTAATGCTATTTTGGAAAATGTGCCTCTAAGGATGTTCCAAAATAGAGGATATTATCATTTGGGAGAGTAAGCTGTGTAATGAAAATCTACCCTTACCAACTCGGGAGGCCATCATTTAGTCTTCTAAGAATCCAGATGGAAAAAAAGAAGAAAGGATGGACATTCTTTATGAAGGAAAAGATTTATCTCCTTCCCTCACACCACAAAATGCTTGGTTCTTAGATCTTTGGTCTTAAGGATTTACACCAGCCACTTTCCATTTTACCCCTATTTTTAGAACTTGGACAAGATAAATATCATTCCCGAATTTACTGAATTTTCTTTTTTATTTATAAAATAAAGTCTTTTTTATTTTATAATTGTAAGCTTGTGTGTCTTCACCACGCTACTTCTACATGTGTTCAGAGGTTCAGATTCAACTTCTTACCCTTGTAAGGTAAACTCTTCACTGACAGAGCTATCTCTCTGTCTCTAATTCTAAATGTGTAATTTAAATCTACTAATGGCTATGCTTAACATTTTGGGATATTTCTGAAAATTTCATAATTGTCTTAGTCTACTGTATACCTTGGAGATAAGTAATTTTGATCAATAATATACAACTTCATGTTACACTAAAATATAGGACAAAAGATAAATCTAATTTTGATTATTGATTTATTTATCATATATTTTTACTTTATACTAATATGCAGTGATTATTCATAAAGTACAGTGTCAGTTTTTAGGTTTAACAGTCATTTTATTTATTTATAAAATAAAGGGTTTTTTTATCCATGTATCCTCTTGCTCCCCCTCCCTTCCCTCCTCCCATTCCCTCCCAGTCAGCCTTCAGCCTATCCCCTCTTCATCCCCCATCCCCTCCCCCAAAAGGGCAAGAAGACCCAAGGTGGGTCAGCTCAGTGTGGTGCATCCACTCCAGGCAATTCCTATTTTCTCATCCTATTATCAAGACTGGGTTAGGTGTTCCTCTAAAGGAAATGGGCTCCAAGGTGCCAGCCCCCACACAGAAACAGAGTCTGATCTCATCACTTGAGACTCCATATACTTACTGCCCAAGGTAACTGACAGTTGCCTACCATGGAGGGCCTAGCTCCTTTTCCCGATGGTTCTGCAGTGGCTGTTCTTGATTCAGTGAGCTCCCCAGAGCTCCAGTCAGCCATTAGTGTTGAGTTTTTCTCATAATCCCTATCGCCTTGCTCATACAGATGCTCCTCCTCGACTCTAGCTGGACCAGGAGCTCAGCCCAGTGCTCAGTCATGAATCTCTGCCTCCACCTCTATTCATTGTTGGATTATAGGTTCTGTGATGACACTTAGGGTGGTTATTTATTTGATTATAGGGGAAGTCCTGTCTAGGCACCACCTTAGTTGGAGACTTACCCAGGGATATCCTGTGAGCTCTTGGAGATTTCCCTAGCACCCAGTCTCTTTCCAACCCCACATTGGCTTCCTCTATTAAGGTCTCCATCTCATTTTTTTTTCTCCTTCTTTGTTGCTCCTCTCACTGAATCATCTCCTTCTTTCATGATTTGTTCCCACCCCTTCTTGGTTTCAACTCTTTATGCTCCCAATTAGCTAAGGAGATCTTCTCTATTTTGGAAGTCTTCTGTTCTAAGGTCACAACCCTGACAGAGACAGGGTAAAACAGGCCCATGGTTTAGGTCCATGCACAGGAAATCTGAAATTTACAGAAATCCCTAAACCTTTCAGTCTATAAAAGATGTTCCTACATTGTGGTGTCAGAGTCCCACCTTTCTTGTGGATCCTGTCCTCCTCAGCCTCCACCCTGCTTCCTTCCCTGACTTCCTAACCAACTCCTAAAGAACATCACAGCACTGAATGGCAGGGAAGTACTTGGTCCACTGAGGAAGTAAAAGTAACAGAAGGAATTGAAGGACCAGAAAAATGTATAGCCAACAGAGCCAGGGGAGGGGAGCTAGATCCTCAGAGAGTGGGAAGACACCCATTTATTTTTTTCCCTTTTATTGAAAATGAATTTTTCTCTCACATAATATATCCTGATTATGGTTCCCCTTCTTCTACTCTGCACCTCCCCTCGCATCTGTATCTACTCCCTTCCTGTCTCTCATTAGAAAACAAACAGGCTTCTAGAGATAATAATAAAATACAAGCTAACAGTCAGAATAGGATAAAACAGGGGAGAGAAGCCACTGGAAACAATAGTATATGTGCAAAGAACATGTACAGTAAATGAGAGAAAAATGGTATGTTTATGTGTTTAAATAAAAATAAGCTGAATTTTTTTAAAAGCCCTGAGGCAACATTATGACGCAAGCAACCTCTAAAGATGCCCCTGCTTCCTTTTCTGTTGGCCAGCTTCTGCTGGGTATGCAGTCTACTCTTAACTAGTTTGTTTCCCCAGTGAGACTCCCTTGGAGGAAACTAAATTTCCATTTGTGACTGATTGTCAATAGCTTCTATGTTAGAGATGTCCATTTCTTTCGACTTCAGAACAACATCAGGCCCAGACTCCTGCAGGTCCTGTGTATGCTACACTAGCGAACCCACAAGTGCACAGCTTATGCTGTGTCCAGAAAACCTTGTCTCTTTGGTGTCCTCCATGCCCACTTGCTCTTACACTCTTTGTACATCCTCTTCTGCAGAGTTCCCTGAATTCAGAGTAGAGGATTTGATAGAGACATCCTACTTATGATTAAATGTTCCATGGTCTTTCACTCACTGCATATTGTCTAAGTGTGGGCCTCTGTATTTGTTCCCATGTGCTATAGGAGAAAGGTTCTCTGTTGATGTCTGGACAAAGCACTGACCTGTTAATATAGCAAAATATCATTATAAATCATTTAATTGCTAAGTTTTTAGTAGAACTGTAGTATTTTGTTTTCCCCTAAGTCTCTGGACTATCTGGTCACAAATTTTTGGTCACTCAAGTAGTATAGGGTACAGGTTCCAACTCATGGAATAGATCTTAAGTCAAGCCAGATATTAGCTGGTCACCCCTATAAGCTTTGTGCCACCATTGCTTTAGCATATCTTGAAGGCAGGACACCTCCATTTAAGTGGGAATTTTTTTTCTCGTTTTTTTGTTATTAATAAAGTCTCATATTTTATCCATGTATCCCCTTGTTCAAATGCCCTTCCCCTCCCACTCCTACAAGTCACTCCTCTCCCCATCTCTTTATCTCCTCCCTGGCAAGGGCAGGAGGTCCCAAGGTCTCAAGGTGGTTTAGTTTAGCATCCACTCCAGGCAGATTTGCTTTCCTCTCCCCAACATCAAGACTGGGTCAGATGTTCCTTTTGAGGTAGTGGGCTCCAAGGTGCCAGTTCAAGGTGCTTCAGATCCCAAGCTGTTCAGTGTTTGTAGTTTGCAGCTTGGACATGCTTTGCTTTTTGTTTAAAGTCCATTAAGTGGAAATTTTTTGCTATGAAAATATTTTACCGTGATTCAGAATTTAATATTCTTTGAAGAAGCTTGGTCTAGATGGTTGCAAGAAGAACAAGAGATTTACTATCCACACTAAGGTAGGTAGAAATGCTAAGACTAACATGGGAAATTAAACAAAAAGGTCATCTGAAAAATGAGAATATCAAAGTGGGGAAGACTATAGTATGCTGAAAAATATACCAGTGAAATATATTCCATGCAAAGGATTAAGCAATGCGATAAATGATGTGTTAGTAAGAGGCACCAGAATCTTTAGGAAGCTCAGTGATGATTATTCTATGGCCAGGACCGATGAGAGGGGGTACAATTATAGAGCTTCTCTCAGTAGCATCATTAGGGATACTGCTGAGTAGAAATAATAGAGGCCAGGTGGTGATCCTGGTGTTGGTGCTGAACCAGCAGAAGGAAGTCAAAGACTATTATCATCAAGAAGGGTTAATTACAGGAGTTATGCAAATCATTTAAAGAACACGATATTTCAAGGGAAAGAATTAAATGGGTAAAAACTATATTTTCTAATTTATACAATAAAAATAAATTATAGATTAAGAAGCCAACTCAGTTCCCAGTCTCCTCAAAGGCTTAGCTTATAGACCTGACCCTGTCTTCAACCCAAAATTCAAATGAATTTAATTGGTCCTGGTTTCCCATGAGACATAAATTTATCAAGCCATAGCACATGTTTATAGGTCCAGTAAGTCCCTGGTGGTCATTGTTTCTGTCTCCAGAGATCCAACTGAACTTGGCCTTCAGGCGTGTAATTGGAAGGATACACTTGGTAGTCTACAGAGCCTCTACTTTTGTTTGCTGTCGTGAATGACAAAGCTATCACAGCAGATAAAAATAAATGAATCTCAAACTTTCCTCTCACACCCAACTTAGTCACACTTTTTTTCTTAAGACCAAGATACTTAAGAACAACTTGTAAGAGAAAGAGTCTTTTTGAATCAAGGAGTTCAGTCTGTAGTTGCTTGGCCCCATACATGGGAAGAACATTATGGCTGTAAGTGAATGCAGAAGAGGAAACTGTTGAACTCATGGCATACAGGAAGCAGAGAACAGGGATGAAACTGGTGACCAAGCAGAGCCTTCACAAGTGTGTCCCCAGCACTTACCTCCTTAAAGCAGTCTCCAAATCCTAGTTTCTAAAGTCCCCCCATAAGGACCAAGAATTCAATACATGAGCCTATGAAGGACCCTTTTATATCTAAGCTATCATACAACCGAGAATAATATTTTATTTTCTGGTCACGAGAGAGATTAGTACCAGCTGTCTTAAAGATCTAAATAATGCAAGGGTAGGAATCACCATATCATCCCATTTGAATTTGTAAAATTCTTGATAAAGTCTACCAAGTCTGAACAAATATTTGAATGCCATAAATTTAGGCAGGTATAGAGGCTGTGCCAGATACGGCATTTTCAGCAAAGATAAGTAAAGTTATTTCAAATTATTATCCTGTTTCTGTGATAAAAAAATATACCAGCATGCTGTGCAGTGGTGGTGCATGCCTTTAATCCCAGCATCCAGGAGGCAAAGGCAAGTGGATCTCTGTGAGTTAGAGGTCAGCCTGATCTACAGAGAGAATTCCAGGACAGCCAGGGTGGTTTCATTTAAAAAAAAAAAAATCCTGTCTTAAAAAATGAAAATAAAAAAACTGACTAAAAAAAACTGAAGTAAGAAACTACTTATTTGGACTAACAGTTAAAGGTAACAGCCCATCATCCTAGGAGCATTAGCTTGGCCAAAACTTAAAACTGCTAGTGACATGGCCTCCACAATCAGAAAACTGAGAGAATGGGTACATACTGGTTCTCACCTAGTTTATCCACTTAAAAAATTAACATAATATCTTTATTGATTTGGGGTGATTTTCACATAATACACATCAATTTCACTCACCTCTCAGTTCTTCCCATATCTGCCCCTTATCCCTACAGTGCTCACTCAAAAGAAAATTTAAAAAAAAAAATGCAAACCAAAACAAAACAGACAAGAAGAGAAACATCTTTACTCCTCACATCTTTTCCACCACTCCAATGCTTCCTTATTCGTCCTGGTGGCATTGGAAACTTCCTTGGGTCACACAGTCGACCCAGTAGTCCAATCAGCTTTACTTGCAAATGTTCATTGCACTGTGTTATTGGTCTAGTTCTTGGCCTCTGGTTTCTGATACTCCATCCTTACTGGATCCTCCCCAAACTCCTATTGCACCTGCCCCAGTCACCTAGCATCATGGAGATCCTGCTGATATCTTTCCCCCAGGACCAATCCCTACATGAGCTCCAACAGGTCAGAGATGTTAGGGTGGGTGTAGCCACGTCTGGACCTAGGGGCTAGGCCAGGCCAGAAACTTTGGCTATAAGTGGCATTACACCATGGGACAAGTAGACCCTCATAAAGCTTGAGAAAGTGTTAAAAGGTTCTAGAACACAGAAACAGTGTGAAAAACACCTTCTAATTGTGTCTCGAAAGTGGGACAAGGCTGGTTTCCAAAGTTTCACAAGATCCCTGGTATAGGCATGAGCTGCATATAACCAATTTAAAGTTAATATCCATGCACACAAAAAGGGGACAGAGTCAAGCCCAGCTTCTTGGTAGCAGCATTTTCTCAGGAGGGCTGTGTTTGCTGGAGATGAGCACAAGTGCAGCTCCTTTTAGAGAGGCTTCCTGACTCAGCCTTAGGGACACAAACAGTGTGGCTGTTCTAAGAAGCCCTACTACCAAATTCCTATATGGACTTCATGAGCAGCAGCGGGTGGCTGTGCTCTACTTGGTGGCAGTGTAGACCCTAAGGTTCCCAGAACTGGGAAGGTAAGCATGACTCTGGTACCTCTGCCATGATGACAAGGCAAGCAGCAGAGCCAGCAGTCAAGGGTCCTAGCTGTAGTTTAAAAAATGATTAAAGATACACAATAAAACAGGTTCACATGGAGAAAACCTCTAAATGGGTTACAAGTTTTGTAAAATGTACTTAGGCTCAGGAGAGAAAAGGAAAATGGTAGAGAAAGTCTGTAAAACAAGAGAAATAGAGTAATAAAAATATAATAAGCAATGTAAAGATGGAAAATACACAAAAAGTGTTTATATATATGATGTTTTCTTTTAAATTTCTAACTATTAATGAGATAACTGCAAAAAGATATTTGATTGTAAAGGCTGCCAGGTTAAACATACATATATATTTTTAAATTATCTTAATTTTTAAATTTGGGTCTAAGGATATGTTGCTTTCAAAAAGAGGTTCTGCTTTTTCCACAGAAGATAAAAACTTAAGGATTGCTTCCAGGCTAATATGCTTTGCTTGACCAAGAACCACTTAAGGCAACTGGCTGAGGTGATGAAACCTCACAGACTACAACAGTCAAGATTTAACCATGATTCTGAATTTTTTCAGGGTTTCTCAAAGATTGTCAGTGCCCTCTGTCAGCAGGATGTAGGATAGAAAACTATGCCCATATTCCCAAAAATAGACTATGGGTGTTTATCTTTGTTTAGAGGATTTGGTTGTTTGTCATCATAATTAACCTCTTTATAAAAAAGGGGGTGAATACAGGTATGATAGGATAAAAGGGTAGATATTTGAACCTACTTTTAAAAAGCAATTCCTTGTTTTAAATTCTTTACATTTATATAAATTTTAATTTATTGATACAGATTGAAGGTTAATTTTGTTACATTGTGTATATTTCTACTCTAAAGTATTCTGTTTATGTAATTTATTTAAAATTGTAATCTATAAATAAGAAATACAGACTAATGGTCATATATAATAAACTTAGAGTCATGTTAGCTAGAATTTTTAGATTAAATAGGCAATCTTTGAACATTTCAGAGACCTACAGAATATGGCATTTAAAATATTTTAAGAACTTAAACTTTCTAGAAAATGAAATATGTCTGCTCATGGCAGCACCAATCTACTTTAAGAGGATGATGGACATCAAAAGAAATTCCATATGGAGTTTACTTTCTTTGTGCCGAAGAGACTGTTCTTGCCTTCTTGACACTATGCTGTATAAACTAGACATGCAGAACCCATAGGAAAGTAACCTCTGGAACTTTGCCAGAATAAGCCAACATGATCCTTCAGGTTACTGCTTCACAGAGACTGCCAGACATTCAGCAGGACAAAGGGAGAAGTGATTGATGAAGTATGCCAGAAAAGATGAAATAGTCCTTCAAATTTCCTGCTTCACTAAAAAGTCTGGTAGAGACTCTAGATCTGTAGGCTAAAAATGGATGCCCCGATGTTACAGAGAAACTTTAGGTGACTACTGTCCAGGCAGTCAGACGCCTCTGTCATTTCTAGAATTTGGAAGTTGCTTGCAATGCACTCCCTGTTTACTCCAGTAATATTATATAATTCTGTGATCTCTGATAGAGTTGAAGATTAGATAGTTATAATCATAGTTTTCCCTAGTTATAATAAAAAAGTAAATCAGATATGAAACTTTGGACTCACAAGGATAAAGTATATAATAAAATATTTTCTTTAATTTTGCTAAATACAAATGGATAAGATATTGTAACTGTAATGCTTGCTTGATAACTATTTGTTACATGTAATTTTATTTACTATGTTAAAATTGAAACCTTCCTTTTTGATTAGGTAGAAAAGAACTTCCCTTTTTGTATGTCTTTTTGTATACTGTAATTATACTTATTTACCATTTGTTAATAAAGAAGCTGTTTTGGCCTATGGCAAGGCAGCTTGGAAGCAGGTGGGAAATTCAAGCATAGAGAAAAGAGAAGGAGGGCAGAGTTAAGGGGAGATGCTGCAGGCAGCCACCTAGTACACAAGATGTAATAGAATACACGTAAGTCATGAGCCATGTGGCAATAAAATAGAATAATAAAAAAATAGGTTAAATTGTAAGAGCAAATGATAATGAGCCTGAGCCATGGGCCAAACAGTTTGTAATTAATTTAAGCCTTTGTGTGACTATTTGAAACTATGAGCTGCTGGATAGGCCAGGACACAGAATGTTCTGACTACAGGTGAGCCAACCCAAGGCCCTGATTTAGGCCTGGGTGGAAGCTGAGCTGGTCAATCTAGGCTACTAGGGTTGTTCCTTTTGAGTGAGAGTCAAAACCAGCTCTCTTGTGCTTATGCCCAGGGCCAGTTCTTTCTTGTTTTTGGTGAGGGATGGGGCCATATCTCCCTAGTGCAGCAGCCAGCTCTCCTGTGAAAGTTGGGGCCAGCTCTCTTGCTGCAGTGTTCAGGATGAGACAGAAGCAACTTTCCCAGGACAAGTAAAGGCCAGAGCCAGCTCATTATGGCCTTCTGATTCATCACTCATGGGTCCTATAGCCACTGTGATGACACAGGCCACAGATATTAACACAGACCCCAGCTGCACAGCAGAATCATGGACTCAAGCATGGTCTTTGGCAGCAGCTTGGACCAGATGGCATCATGACTCTGGGTGGCAGAAGAGACCACTCAGATCAGGGTTTCTCTAGCAGCAGCACAATGTTCCTCCAGATATCAACAAGGCCACAGGTTATGGCCTAGGCCCTGAGCTTCTATATGACCTGAGGTGGAAACAGAGACCTTGGATTTCAACCCATATCCTGGCTATGGTTGGATCACAAACCCAAACATGGTCCTTAGCAGTATCTGGATCTAGATGTCACCATCGTCCCAGGTGGCCCTCAGACACTAACATGGCCCTAGGTGGTAGCCCAGACCTCTAGCATTGGCATGGCCTTTGTTGGTAACAGAGGCTTGAACATCAACATAGATTCTGGCTGCAGAAGAGCCATGTACCCAGACATGGCCCTCAGCTGCAGTTCTTCCCTGGACATCACCATGGCAGCATGAAGCAACTCAGGTCATTTAAATCTATATAATCCCTGGTTGTAGCATGGTCCTCAGACACTAACATGGTCTCAGGTGGCTGACCAGACCCCAGGCATTTCACCAGTCCTTGATGGCAATAGGAGCCATAAATATCAACTCAGACCCTGGCTCCTATAGGGTCATGGACCCAGACATGGCACTCAGCAGCCTAGGACCCAATCCAAAGAATTGATATGACCTACAATTAGGCTTTTGAATCTTAATGAACCTCATCACAATACCATTTAGGCATTTCCATAGGCTAACTTAGCCAAGATAACACTTATAGGTATAAGCAGAGGTTTGTCTCCTGAGAGATTCTTTATCTTCTCAAGTAGACAGTTCACACTAACCATCAAAACATCCTTGGGTACATACTGAACATCAATTAATTTAGCAAATGTGGTATTCTCTCCTATCAGCATAGAGGATCAGACACAGTTCATAGTCACATGAAATGAACAAGCAGTCTTGTCCCAATTCTATCTAAACTATACTATACCTTCTATTATAACATCATCCAAATTAATAAACTACATTAACCAGGTGTTCCAAGAACATCATTTGGCACCACACTGTATTGAGTGCTACCAAGTAATTTATATCAGATGATCAAGAACTGGTAAATCCAGATGGTAGAAGAGAAATCACATAGAGATTAAGGAACCTGAGCCTGGGGAGGTAGCTCATTTTTTAAAGTGTTTGCTACATAAACATGAAGACATGAGTCTAAGTTTCCAGTACCACCAAAAAAGTCAGGTATGGTTGTGTGCTCTTGTAATCTCAGCACTGTAAAGACAGGAAAAAGGAGGATCTCTGGAACTTGCTGGTTAGTGAGAGATCCTGCATTAAAACACAAGGTATAGGGCACCAAAGGAGGAATGATACCTAAAAGTGTTCTCTGTCCACCAAAGTACATTCATACACATGCAGCCATACCCACACAACATACAACACACACATATATTAGAGACTGTTAAGGAATTTAGGAATCTTATGTAATGATAATATTGTAAGGGAACAAATAGTACATAGTATTCCTAAACACTATCCTCAAAAACAAGTAATTATGCATGCAATTTCTACCACTAAAAAAGAAGAATGGCATATGGGCATAACACTTCAGGTTATAAAAGCAGCATGTTTTATAGTGGAGAATATAGTTCTGACCAGTTTACCAGATGACTGAAATGCAGCCAATTTTGACTATGGCTCAGACTAAAATAGAATTCTGGAACTTCTTGTGAGACTAGGCAACAACTAATAGTCTCAAGATCTTGGGCCTCAGAAGCATATCATCCTATGTCTGCTCAAGATTTGAAGCAGTTCTTAACCTGGAATGTCTTTATAGTAATCTGATGTAGATAATGCAGAATGCTTTGGGTTGCTTGAAATTGACCATGTTTTGTCTGTAAAATTTCTCAACTAGAAAGAAACACATCATATCCTATGTCAGGAATAAAATGATTGTTAGCACCCATCTACATGAGAATGATGTCTAGATAATGAATACAAAGAGTTGCCAATTTAGAGATTTTTCATAGGCTTCCAGTAGTCAAAATAATAACTTGAAAGATGAAGTATTTTATTAACAATGCAGTTATTTCTTCTATATAAAGCTGTGGTCTTCATCTCATAAAAATCTTGAAGGTCATCTAGTTCAACACTTTAATTATACAAATGAAGAAACTGAGGCAGAAAAAAATTAAAGAGTTTGCCTAATACACTTGCAATTTAAATTTGAACAAAGAGTGATTTGCATCCAATTATACTCCCATAAAACTAAGTCTCATCAATTCCATATTTAACAATTAAAAACTAAAATCAATCAAATCTAAAATGCAATCATATAAAAGAGAGTCATATATTAAATCATAAAAAATAGAACAGGTGATTAAACAAAGAGTCATTTGCTCAGCCATCTTCTTATCTGGAAAGATAGTTCACATGTCACATGGTTTTAAGTCTTTATTTCTTCCAACAAAATCCTTTACACAAACTCATAATGATACAAAGTTGCTAAAATTTATGTCCCCATTTACCCTGATTAATTTATAGACTGCACATTATCACTTTTAATCACTTTATGAGAGTAGTATTTTTATGGCCAGAAAAGGCTTCAAGGTTATCTTTTGTACTGTAGAATTTGTCTCTAAGCTCTACAAATCCAAAGCTTGATGGTCTGATAAGTCAAGGGAAAAAATAACTTACTCCTCCCAAACCTGTAGAAGGCTAATGGCCACCATAAAAGCCAGAAGTCAGTCAGGCAAAGATTTTAAATGATAAGGTCCTACACTCTTTTAATATTAATTTTTTTTTGGGCCTCTTTGAACGTCAAAGTTTTTCTTCCCTGGCTTACTGAACACATGACTCTCCTGACTCCGTCCACCTTTTCTAAGCACAACAGCCTCCTTCACACCATTAAATCTCAGTGCTTAGATGGTAAAGTGCCCTGCGGGCTTCCATTCTTGATACTCCATGACAGAAATTCCTACCAGAGAAGATAAAGAAAACCTACCCGCTCATTCAAATTTAGTATTCTCTCCAATTATAAAGATATACAATAGAGTAATATTACAGTACCTGCCATTTTGTAGGCATCTTTTTAAATCACAGACTTCTTTTAAAACTTCAGAATAAGATTGTTTCAGAGGTCTCAAAATATCATTTATGGGTCATCACCTACTTCATATGTACTGTAGGGGAATTAAGGGAAAAGGTAAGTTGGTAAATTGTTTGTCATGCACATATAAAGACCTGAGTTACATCCAAGAACCTACTAAATAGGGTGTGTCGTGTGTGTGTGTATGTGTGTGTGTGTGTGTGTGTGTGTGTGTGTGTGTGTGTGTTCTTGCAGAGTGCCTGTGATCCCAGCACTAGGAAGTCATGAACAGGAAGATCTTCTGACTAGCCAGCTTAGTCTACTTAATGAGCTCTAATAAGAAACATTGTCTCAAAAATCAAGGTGAATAACACCTAAGGAATGGCACATAATATGGACAGCCATCTGAGACCATGTTGGAGACAAAGGACCTTGCTGCCACCAAGGCCATACTGATCTGGGTGGCCTGTGCTGCCACCAGGGCCATAGCAACATCTGGGCCTGAGCTGCTGCAAATGAGGTCTGTGATGATGCTCATGGCCCATATTGCCACAGGAGGTCATAGAAACCATGCATGATGAAATCCAAGGGCTATGTTGAGCAGGCCCTGCCCTAACTTAACAATGCAGAAGGAAAACTAGCCTTTTCTCTCATGAGAGAACTGGCCTCACACTCAGGAAAGATGGCCCCTCCCATCACTATGATCATGGGAGGGCTGGCCCAACGGCATGGGTCTAGAAGAACTGGTTCTGACCCTCACCCAAGGGGGTATGATCCCAGTGGCTCAGACTGACCAGCTAGGCTCCTACCCTGATCCACAACCTGGACCTTGGGTTTCCCAACCTAACATCTACCCTATCTATGAACTACTAGAGCATGTGAAAAGACTGATCCTGTGGAATGATAACTACAGGATCCCTATGACTCAGTGTAAAAGCAGGATGTCCAAAAGGAATTTTAGTGAGGGTCCAGTGATGATTGTGTGCCAGAGGCCTTGAACCAAGCCAATGACTCATTGCAATGAACATATTTTGGGTGAGGCTTTTTGAACAATAGGATATACTGTGTGACACCCAGTGCTTCCCAATGCCACTAGGATGAATGAAGAGGTACAGGAAAGGTGGAGGCCAGAGGTCGGTTTTTGTTGTTTTCCTTTCAATGAATTTGCAGGGAAGTTCTGCAGACATTCTTCAGGGGTGAGTGGAAGATACAGAGGGATTGAGAGGTAGCACGATTGGGTGCATGATGTAGAATTCCCTAAAAATTGTATTTCAAAACATGATACACAAGGTTGAACTTTGGTCTCCTCCTATGCACATACACATATGTGTACATGAGCACACACACACACACATGAGTACTACTATGGATTTAAATTTGTAAAAATTGTAAGAAAGTACAAAAAAGTAAAGATTAAGGTTTCATGTTAGTACAGAGAAGTATGCACATTTCTTCTCATAAGCTGGGAGCATTTTATAAAAATAATATTCATTATTGGCCTTGAAAGATGTACAGGAGTTGTCCTGATGAGAAAAGAAGGCCATCAATTTGAAGTTAACAAAGTAAAAGCATCTCTAGGTCTCCCAGCTGTGGGAGGAAGGGATGAATAGCTGTGTGCCATAAACGAGTAATGAAGAGAACACTGGGCAGATGATGGAGCAGAGAGATGGGAGAGAGGCTGTAAAGGCTGGCATGGCACATTAAACTTCAATCTTCTGTTGGACACAATAATAAAGTATTAATATTTTCAGGAAAACATTGCAACATTTCATTTGCAATTTTCTTTTTTATTATGAATAAAGAAGTCACATCTTCTATCTGTGTATATCCTTATTCAAGGTCCCTTCCCTCTCCCACCACATCAGGTCACTCTCTCTTCTCCACATAAACCCATCTCCTCCCCAGCATGGGCAGGAGGTCCCAAGGTACCAAGGTCTCAGTATTGCTCAGTTCAGCCTCCACTCCTGGCAAATCCAGTTTTCTCCCTCCAACATTGAGACTGAATCAGGTGTTCCTCTAGGGGGAGTGGGATCCAAGGTGTCAGTCCTAGGTGTTTCAGATCCCAAGCCTTTCAGTGCTTGTGGTTTGCAGCTTGAACATTCTTTGCTTTTTTCTTTTTTGTTTAGAGTCCACAAATGAGTGAGTACATGCCTGCTTATCTTTCTGGGTTTGTGATACTTTGCTCAGGAGGATATTCTCTAAATCCATCCATTTGCCTGCAAATTTTAGGATATCATTATTTCTTACTGATGAGTAGTACTCCATTGTGTAGATGTATCACAGTTTGTTAATCCATTCTTCAGTTGAGGGACATCTAGGTTGTTTCCAGGTTCTTGCTATTACGAATAATGCTGCTATGAACATAGTTGAGCTAATGCCTTTGAAGTGTGAATGTGCAACTTTAGGGTATATGCCTGGAAGTGGTATTGCTGGATCCTTGGGGAGATTGATTCCCAGTTTTCTGAGAAACCGCCATACTGATTTCCAGAGTTGCTGAACAAGCATACACTCCCACCAACAATGGAGGAGTGTTCTCCTTGCTCCACCACCTCTCCAGCATAGGCTGACATTTGTGTTGTTTATCTTAGCCAATCTGACAGGTGTAAGGTTATGATTCAAAGTTGTTTTGATTTGCATGTCTCTGATGGCTGAAGATGATGAACACTTTTTCAAGTGCTTTTCAGTCATTTGTAATTCTGCTGAGAATTTCCTTTTTAGTTCTGAACCCCATTTTTTATTGGGGTATTTGAGGTTTTGGGCTCTAGATTCTTGAGTTCTTTATATATTTTAGAGATCAATCCTCTATCACTTGTAAGGTTGGTGGAAATGTTTTCCCATTCTGTAGGCTGTCGTTTAGTCCTATTGACAGTGTCCTTGGCTTTACAGAAGCTTCTCAGTTTCAGGAGATCCCACTGGTTGATTTTTGATCTTAGTGACTGTGCCACTGGTGTTATATTTAGGAAGTGGTTACCTGTGCCAATTGGTGGAAGGGTATCTCCTACTTTCTTTTCTATCAAGTCAGAGTGGTTGTGTGTATGTTGAGGTCTTTGATCCACTTGGATTTGAGTTTTGTGCAGGGTGACAGGCATGGATCTATTTGCATTTTTCTACACACTTCCATCCAGCTATGCCAACACCATTTGTTAAAGATACTATCTTTTTTTCATTGAATATTTTGGGCCTCTTTGTTAAAGATCAGGTGTTCATAGGTTTTTGGGTTAATGCCTGGATCCTCACTTCTATTCCATTGATCCAAAAGTCTGATTTTTTTTTTAATTTTTAATTTCCAAGTTTTTTCTTCTTTATTTGTTTTGTATTTATCAAAAAAAACAGTAAAATGAATTTAAAATGCTTAAAAGTTAACAATAACTCTAAAGAAGATAAAAATCATAAGCATGACTTATCAAGGGTGATAATGCAAATAAGATTGCTACACATATATTGACTTTGTGTTCAGCTTTCCCTCTGATTTTTTTTTCCATCCCTGAATATCCTTATTCAAGGTCCCTTCCCCCTCCCACCACATCAGGTCATTTTTCTTCTCCACAACTCCCCATCCCCTCCCTGGGCAGGGAGCAGACAGTCCTATGGTCCCACTGACCCAATAATGCTTGGATCAGTTTCCACTCCTGGTCAAATCCAGTTTTGTCCCCCCTCCCTCAAGAGTGAGTCAGGTGTTCCTATAGTTGGAGTAGGGTCCGAAGGGTCAGTCCAGGGTGTTTCTGATCCCAAGCTGTTCAGTGGTTGTGGTTTGCAGCTTGGGCATACTTGGCTTTTTTCTTGTTTGTTTGTTTAGAGACCACTAATGAGTGAGTACATCCCCTGCTTATCTTTCTGAGATTGTGATACCTCGATCAGGAGGATATTCTCCAAATCCATCCATTTGCCTGCGAATTTTAGGATATCATTTTTTCTTACTGCTGAGTAGTATTCCATTGTGTAGATGTACCACAGTTTGTTAATCCATTCTTCAGTTGAGGGACATCTAAGTTGTTTCAAGGTTCTTGCTATTACAAATAATGCTGCTATGAACATAGTTGGGCTAATACCTTTAGAGTGTGAATGTGCCTCTCTAGGGTATACACCCAGAAGTGGTATTGCTGGGTCTTTGGGGAGATTGATTCTCAATTTTCTGACAAACCGCCATATTGCATTCCAAAGTGGCTGAACAAGCTTACTCTCCCACCAACAATGGAGGAGTGTTCCCCTTGCTCTGCATCCTCTCCAACATAGGCTGTCATCTGTGCCTTTTATCTTAGCCAATCTAACAGGTGTTAGGTGGTATCTCAAAGTTGTTTTGATTTGTATTTCTCTGATGGCTAAAGATGAAGAGCACTTTTTCAGGTGCCTTTCAGCCATTCGTAGTTCCTCTGCTGAGAATTCCCTTTTTAGATCTGTACCATTTTTTGATTGGGTTATTCAAGGTTTTGGGCTCTAGATTCTTGAGCTCTTTATATATCTTAGAGATCAGTCCTCTATCACTTGTAGGGTTGGTGAAAATCTTTTCCCATTCTGTAGGCTGGCATTTTGTCCTATTGACAGTGTCCTTGGCTTTGCAGAAGCTTCCTAGCTTCAGGAGATCCCACTTATTGATTGTTGGTCTTAGTGTCTGTGCCACTGGTGTTA